>CATOBP010000026.1:0-63145 GCA_951394225.1 Harpalus rufipes | reverse complement strand
TTTTCACGACAAATTGAAGATGCTTAACAAACTCGGTGTACCGACTGAAGATTCAATACTACACATTATTCGATGTATTGAAAACAACATACTCAGAGTACAGTTGAAGAGTCAAAACTTCACGACAACGGAGGGTTTATTTTCCGCAATGAAATCATATGCACACGAATTAACAGTATCCAAACCAGCAATTCCCACCACAAAAATTTAGAAGAAATCAACAAACCTGAGAGAATGAACAAAAACAACGATGTAACGCAAGTAAAGTGTTATAACTGTAATAAACTGGGGCACTATTCATCAAGCTGCCCTAAAGAGAAGAGAGAAAGAGGAGCATGTTTTAAACGCAGCGAAACAGGACATCAGTAACGAGATTGTTCCCAGAAGTAAGAAAAATAAACCAACGTTGTAAATACAACTTACATGACCAAACTCCTATGCATCACCAAAATCAAAATGAAGGAATACGAATTCTGTGCTTTGATCGACACCGGTAGCTCTGTGAATATTGTTCGCGAAAGAGTTGCGAACAATTACCGGTCAAACCAAACAATGAAGGACATATGGGACTTGGAAACGCCAGTATCAGCAGCTGTGGTCAAATTCAGGTCGTAGCTGTCATCTAAAACAATGATTACCCTTTTTGTTTTTCAGTAGTTCCTGATTCTGCTACATCACATGACGTTATTATTGGTGAACCCTTTTTCCACATGACCACGTTGGTCGTTGGGCCTGAGGAGATGTAAATAAGCAAGCTGCCAAACCCAGGACCACCATTGTTAGGAGAAATCCTAAATATTGCCACTGAACCGCAATGTCTTACGCCGTATGTCAACGCGGAACTACAGCCTGCAAAAATATAAAGAAGATCTACACAATCCCGAACCAACTGTGACCACTGAAGCGAAGATCGTGCTGAGTTAACAAAAGGAGATCGTGCACCGCCCAAGAAGACTCGCAATCATGAAACAGCAGCAGGTGAAACAAATTGTAGTTGACCTGCTCAGTGAAAGTATTATACGTCCAAGTAAATCAAATTACTGTAGTCCTGTAGTAATTACAAAAAAGATATCTGGTGACCCGCGTATGTGCGTTGATTACCGCGCATTGAACTCAATAACCGTTAAAGAACGATACCCTTTACCAGTTATTGAGGATATACTTGACAATTTATGCGGGAAAAGATGGTTTATCTTATTAGATTTGATAAATGTTTTCCATCATATTAAAATGGCAGACGATTCCATAAAGTATACATCTTTTATCTTACCCTTCGGTCAATATAAGTATGTAAATATGCCCTTTGGCTTAACAAACGCACCCACTTGTTTCCAGAGATATATAAATTCAATTCTAAATGACTTAATACGGTCGGGTGAAGTTGTAGTCTATTTAAACGATTGCATGATAGCTACTGATACTATTGAGAAGAACTTCGAAGTTCTTCAAAAAGTTCTTAACTTGTTTTCAAAGAATAGTTTAAGATTAAAATGCTACTTTTTATCTTCCGTCACCTCTAGGTAAGGAAGGTATTGTCTTTGGTCAAAAAATTCGGTGGTGAGTTTTCATTGAATAAGCACGTTTTAGGATCTTTACAATACGATTTTACTATTTTTACGATGATGTCTCTATGTGTGTGTGTTCGTGTGTGCGTGTGTGTGTATGTATGTGTGTGTGTGTATGTGTGTGTGTGTGTGTGACCGCCGTTTCGTGCACGATATCTCCAATACCAGAATTCCAAAAATTACAATTCTTGCGTATTCCTCTTCCTTACAACCATATGCAGACTTGTTTAGATTTTGGTTATAATTGGTCAACCGGAAGTACCCTCATTTGAAGATTTTAATAGTTTTTCTTGGAAAACTCAGTTAAATGTTATTATAACTTAAAGAATATATTATTATCTACACGATTTGATTGCATTTTATATTTGTTATTCAACAGATATAGAGTTAAAGAAGAATAAAGATAATAAATTTGATACAAATTTCATAATTCAGCCAGCTATGCTAACTTAACCATGGAAACTGCTAATATATTCAGGTAATTCAAATTGACAGATGTCAGTATCAATAAAATGTAAATCAATGAAAGAAAAAGGGAAGTAACTCTAGTGTTAGAAGTGTCTAGATATAAGAGAGACGATTACATTGGTTTGAACATGTCATGAGGAGAGATGAATATATTAATAGAAGGTGGAAGAATCATAGGAAGACCAAATATAAGATGTAAAGACTGTATTGCAGAAGACTTGAGAGAAAAGGAACTGAATGAGGACGACACGGAAAACAAAAATGAGTGGAAGAAGAAAATAAAAAAGTGACCCCCTAACGAATGGGAAAAACTAAAGAAGAAGATGTCAGTGTCTAGTGCAATTTGCATGGTTTGTTTATGAAATAACTGGAAATATAGGATCTTTTGCAAGAAAATTTATGTATGGGGCCGCGTGCAGTAACATGATTTTGCTGACTTTGGGCAAGCAGATATGGGGACCTGTGTCAAAATGACAGCAATTAATTATGTCCATAACTGACAAGTGTTATAATTTTTCATTCAAAATTTCATAATTTTCTTATTTCTGTGGTTTGTTTGTTATCAGGAGTATGGAATTCAGTTGCCGAGAAAGAGAATCACATAATACCAAAAATTTAGAATCTTTCGCAAGAAAATTTATCTATGGAATTTGTACATAATACACAGGATTGACGGAATGTATTGTACTGGCCACATCAGATTTTTTACCTTCCGTCACCTTTCGGTAAGGAAGGTATTGTCTTTGGTCAAAAAATTCAATGATGAGTTTTTACTGAATAAGCATGTTGTAGGATCCCTATAATACGATTTTACCATTTTTACGATGATGTCTGTATGTATGTATGTGTGTGTGGCTGTGTGTGTGTGACAAAAGTTCCGGATTTCATAACTTCAATACCACAATTCCAAAAATTATATTTTTTTCGTATTCCTCAAGTTTACATCCAGAAGAACAACTGATTAGATTTTGGTTATAATTGGTCAACCGGAAGTAGTCTCATTTGAAGATTTAACAGTTAAATTTGATTTATTGACATTTAATATTATTATAACTTAAAGAATATATTATTCTCTATACGATTTGATTACATTTTATACTTCATATTCAATAGATACAGAGTTAAAGAATTTTAAAGAAATTAAATTTTATAATTCAGCCAGCTATGCCAAACATGGAAACTACTACTATATTCATTCAATTCAAATTGACAGATGTCAGTATGAGTAAAAAGTAAATTAATGTGGCAGAGATGAGGATGTTGAAGTAGATGTTGAGGAAACACGGACAGATACGGTAAGAAAATAACTCTAGTGTTACAATTTTCTAGAAAGATACAAGAAAGACGATTACATTGGTTTGAACATGACATGAGGAGAAATGAAGAATTATATTTGAACAAGAATGAGTAGTTTAGTAATGGGAGGTTGAAGAAGCAGAAGAAGACCAAAGATAAGATGGAAGGACTGTATTGCGGCAGACTTGAGAGAAAACGAACCGAATGAGAACGACACGCAAAAATAGCGACCCCTAACGCATGCGAAAAGCTAAAGAGGAAGAAGATGTCAGTGTCAAGTGCAATTTGAATAGTTTGTTTATGAAATAATTTAATTGGAAATTTAGAATCTTTTGCAAGAAAAATTATCTATGGAATTTATACATTATACATAGGATTGACGGAAGGTATTGTGCTGGCCACAACAGATTTTTTATGAACCAGATTGAATATCTAGGATACAATCTTGACAGCATAGGTATACGTCCAAGTGAAAACAAAATTAAAACTGTTGCTAGATTTCCGAAACCAAAGAATGTTCGCAATGTTCAGAGTATTATCAGACTCGCGAGATACTTCCGAAGATTATTTATAAAACATTTTTCAATTATTGCTAAGCCACTAACTGACTTAACGCGAAAGACTATTCCCTTTGTGTGTGGTACAGAACAAAGAGTTGCATTCGAAAAATTCAAAGAGAAGCTTGTATCGAAACCTACTCTTTGCATTTTTAATCCAGAATTAAAGACCGAGTTATATACCGACATAAGTGCGAAGGGTTTTGGTGCAGTTATTCTGCAGCGTCAAGAAACCGGTAGAATGCATCCAGTTAGCTATTTATAGTTCTAAAACCTCGGATTTAGAGTCTAGGTACCACAGCTTTGAACTTGAAGCACTAGCTATTGGAAAAGCTCTGTGTTTACTTATTAGGAATAGATTTTACGATAGTAACGGTTCCCTGTCAATATTCCGACAACAAAATTTCCGAAAACAAAGTTTCTGGCACCAAATTTCCGACATCAAAGTTTCCGACAAACAATTATTCTGGCACAATGTTTTCGAATGCACATTTTCCGAACACAAATTTTAAGACTAATAAACCATAGATTAGGCTCATGTAGGGGAAGGAGAGAACTAGAATCTTGTCAAAATAGGCGTTGGCCACCATCTCGTGGGTCCCCACATTTTTTTCTCAACTTAATCTGAATAAAAATAATTTCAGAAATCTTGTTTTCGAAAACATTGTGTCGGAAAACTTCCTGTCGGTATAATTGTTTGTCGGAAAATTTGTTGTCGGATATTTGGTGTCGAAAATTTTGTTTTCGAAAATTTTGTTATCGGAAAATTGACGGGTTACCCAGTTAAACAAACGAGAAATATCACCAAGAATAAATAGGTGGTGTGTGCATGCAAGAATTTCGTTACAAATTGGAGCACCGCAAAAAAGACTATGACTCACGTAGATGTATTGAGTCGCTACCACGCAATGGTTATTGATAACGATTTAGTAACTAATTTAAAATGTGCTCAATGTGGTAGTTTCGCCTTTTTTGATTTTTTTATTAGAAGCAAGTATTTTTAAATTTAAATTTTCCATATTTTTTTATTTTGCACAATTTTTGTTTTTAAATGAGAAAAAAATTACTGAAAATACCGGACATATTTATTCCCGCCACTGTGACGTTACCCTTGCCGCTTCCATTGCAACTTAGTGTCCAACGTGCTGCTCGAAGTATGACGAAGATATTTTGCGACGTATGTCTTGCGGGATAAGGGGAACTTGTTTGTTAGGTTAGATTGCTGTCAAGTTAGCAGGTATTTTTGTTTGAGCAAGTTTGTAACGACGTTTTGTATTACAGTTGATGAATAGAAAGAAGGTTATGTCCACGGCGTATCACCATCAACTGTCACTTTGACGTTTGACATGTAAGCGTGACATCACAAAGAAGAGGTCGATTTGGATCATGTAATATTTTAAATAACTGATTTGAAATATTTACATAATAAATGGCGAATTTTATTACAGTATATGTCTTATTATGAGTCATATACTGTAAACAAAAAATAATTTCATTAAATTTTAACATATGGTAACTACCCCATTCGCGGACCGTGATATTAAAATAATAAACGAGATAAACGCTGGAGATAAAAATTAATGAATGAATATACAGTAAATAACGGGTTATTGTTACTTTTATTGGTTTACAAGTATGTCCACAAAAAAATGTTTGATTTGTATCCAGTATAATGATAAGTATAGGCGTAAAGGACTGGTACATCTTCCCGACAAGGGAGACGTTCCTTTTAAGATTTGGACTTAAATCATTTTGGGCCTTTGCGCCGGACTCCACGTACTTGTCATTGTGCATGCTTTCTCTAAGTTTGTGTTCTTAAAACCTGATAAACAAACTGACACTAAAAGTGTAATCAATTGGTTAACAACCATATTTCCTGTATTTGGAACACCTAAGGTTATGGTTACTAATCGGAGTACTGCGTTTACCTCTAGTGATTTCAAGGATTTTTGTACTGAAAGAAATATAAATCATGTTAAAATAGCTGTTAGCACACCAGCAGCAAATGGACAAGCAGAGCGATGCGTAAAAAGAGCTAAGTGTAGTGATAGTAAAAACTGGGACAATGTGTGAGTTCGTACAAACCGTCCCAAATAATACTGTTCAAAAGTCTATTGGCATGGCGCCTAGCAAATTACTGTTAGATTATACTTGTGTGATTTGTACCAAGAAATTAGGGATTTAATTAAGGAAGTCGATAATCCTGAACCTATAAAGTTTAGTGAACTAAGGGCACAAGCCTCCGAACGAATAAAATCATTTCAGGAGTACAATAAAAGTTATACTGTTTTATTTGACATAAATCCTGACAATCCACATAAATGTCTCATTTTCGATGTTTTTTAAGGTATCTCGGGTAATATTAACAATAGAGCAAAACTTTTTGCACATTCCAGGGTTATCTTTTCGAGAAATGTTTCATATTCGCCACAAGAATTTTCGATCTTCTTTTGTTTTTGAGCTAAAGGCAAAAACTCGTTTTTCGCTAATTTCGAAAATATCTTATATCATTTATTATAATCGTTAGAGCAAAATTGTTTAGATAATTTTTGTGTAATTAGATATTTTGAAAACTTAATAGTTGTGAATTAGTCTCATCTTTTTGCTTATTTTATATTCTTTTCAATGATATATAACAAGTCTACATTCTTTTGTTTTAAATATGAATAAAGAAAAAATTGAAAATTATTAATAAACGAAAAACATCTATTACAGATCATCATTTGTTTACTCGCGTGCGTGTATAAAATACACGCTGTTGAGATTTTCGTCGATCATTGCTCATTAAAGGATACCAATGCGCAAGCGCCTCTAGGTATTCCTTCTCCATGTTATTTGTGTTCATTTGCAGTTAAAATCAACCACCGGATGGTGTGTCTTCGCTAATTCAACCAGCTTGATTTTGGACTGTGTACAAATTACACCGTGCGACTAAATATGTAAGTATTAATTTTGTGACCTAAAAAATACTGGAATACTAAAATATGTCGTCATTTGTAAACAAGTTCCCAATCCAAGTACGCGACCCCAATTGTTTGACCGAAGAAGAATTGGTTATTTTTCCTGCGGAAGACCCACCTGAAGAACAAATAGTAGGCGGGGATGATTCAGAAGAGCCCGAAGAAGAAATAGAATTCAGTGAACATGAAAGTAATTCAGAACAAGAAGCTGGTAACGACGGTAATACCAATGCTATGGAGGAGATGAGGATTCGGATGATTCAGTTGCGCCAGGAACAGCTCATCACAGTACGATTGATGGTTCGGTCTACAGAACGAAGCATACCCAAGTAACACTGACCGACGGTCGACCAAAAAGTGACGTCGATTTCAGGTCGAATTTAAGTCATATTCTGCCGTCTATACGACGACATTGTGACGTTGATTTATGGTCTGAAATAGGTCTATTGAGACGTCTAATCAGACGTCTATACGACGACATTGTGACGTTGATTTTTGGTCTGAAATAGGACTATTTAGACGTCAGATTTGTGGTCGCTATGACGTCTATATGACGACTTTATATGGTCATAATTAGGTCTATTTAAACCTTTTTTCCACGTCTAATTTGACGTCTTTATGACGATTATTTTTACTTTATTATTAATATTAATAAAAATTCATATTTTAAATTTATTTAATTTGGCAATTAATAACACACGAAGGGATATATTATTTTTATTTATATATCAATTCATTATGCAAAAATATATGACAATATATTGTTTATTATAATGATTTTTAAAATTATAATAAATGTAATATAAAACTTAGTTTATATTTACATATATGTATAATATATATATTTTTATTTAATTGTTGTCATTACCAAAATCTACGAATAGAAGCAGATTGGCACACCCAAATATAGGTATGCCGTGGTGATATTTATATTTAATTTATTTAAAACATATTACATGTTTACATAATTATTAATGCGAAACGGAAACAATTTATATCTGTTATATTTTTTGGTATAAAAATCATAGACATATTAATTTTCAACAATTTAAACAAAACCTAGTAGTGCTTTAAAAAAACCATTTTAAGAATGTTGCTAATACAAAAGCAAATGTATAAATAAAGGGAAATATATAATATAAAAACAAAGATTTATCTACAGGGTGAGTCACCGAAATCGCCGTCTTCGATATCTCCCTTGTCGTTAGAAATACAGCATAAGTTTATTAACAGAATTTATTCGACTACTCAAGGAGCATAACGTAAAATTATTTTTACATATACAGGGTGTTGCATTACGGCTCGGCGCGAATTGTTTGTCTTTTTTTTAAATGGAACACGCTATATATTTTTATATATTTTGAATTGTATTTTATTCACCTATATGAACATATGAATTTTGTTTTAGTTTTCCACGGCGTTGCCAAGTTATTCCGTTTTTTCTCTAAAAAAGACCGAATACACGCATTGCTTTATAAAGGCTTACTGAAGTTATTTTAATAGTAAGAATTAAGAATTTTCTTTTCAGTATAACTGTAATTATACTCTATGTTCTGACATATTTTTTTTTAAATGTAATTATACAGGCTGTTCAATAAAGCGAATCAAATCTGCTCAATTTCAAATGACCATAACTCGTCATTTTCAAATGGAACACCCTATATTTTATTATTCAGTTGTGTGTATTTTTGTATTATCTTCATATGTTATTAAGGGTATCCTATGCCTAAAACCAATAATTTCGGAGATTTTCACCTTTTTCCTGCAACACCCTGTATATGCAAAAATAATTTTACGTTATGCTCCTTGAGTAGTCGAATAAATTCTGTTAATAAACTTATGCTGTATTTCTAACGACAAGGGAGATATCGAAGACGGCGATTTCGGTGACTCACCTGTATATAGTTTTACGGTTTTACCTGAGCATTTCCTATAGCTCCAAAAATCCCCCTTTCCTAAGTTTTCCAAGAATCTTTACATCTTCCCTTTCAAGCTATTCTAGAACGATTGGATTCAAGTAAACCATCGACAAAGAGACATCATAGTGATTTTTAATACATATTTCGATTCTGGTGATCTTGACCAAGTTGCATTTTTTTTTTTTAATGGAAACTTAATTTCTAATTTCTCATGTATAGATTGGCATTAGCTGTAATAGAATTTGTTGGTACAAATTCTATTCAAACTGACGAAATGTTGGCTGCGTAATAAAAATAATAAAATTAATCGCGCTTGGCCAAAAAATTTGAAATATAAAAAAAATTGGTTCGGGCAATTAACAATTATTCCCAGCAGCCCAATTCTGAATATAAATTATACAAGGTGGATATTTTAGAATAATTTGGTAAGTTGAAAGAATTATATTTTTATTTTTGTATTTACAACCTTTGAATATATAATACATATAAGAATGGCAACGCATATGGCCTAGCAAGATACTATATCTGTCTCTTTTTATTCACAAAATTATTATAGATAGCTAGTGACTCCTACCATAAAACTATGAACTACGGTAAATCGTGCTGACAGCATTGCCAGATACTATTTGTTAGAGGTATTCAATAATCAATAATTCAAAAATATTGTTTCATAATAACCAGATAATATATTTTGAATCTTCAATCTACATTTATACTTGTTTTACAGTAGCAAACTTAAAAACCTTTATAAAATCTTAACTTGCTGTTCTAGCTAGGGAGGGATAGATGGCACCTTCTCTCGAAATATTTAATCTAAATACATTACGTTGCCATTCTTATATGTATTATATATTCAAAGTTACAACTCTTTTCTAAAATTAAAAGAAATTACAGCAAAATAAAAATAAATCAAATAAAAATTGACATATGCTCAGACTACTGTATACGAGGTGTGTTCAAAAACTATCGCGAATTTTGAATTTTCGCGGGTTACGTATATTCGAATTTCGATCTTTTTGTGGCTTTATGTTGGTACTCATGTCTCTCACTTATGTCGACAAGCTCGGCCATTTTGAATGTTCACTTACTTGTTGACAGCTGCTTTGCTTGCACGTGTTTTGGATCGTCTTCGATTTTTACCTATTGTGCTTATTCGTTAAAAACTGACTATGAATTTTTTGACCAAGACAATATCTTGCTTATCTAAAGGCGACGGAACGTAGAAAAAAATAATTCATTTAAAATTTGTCATTGTCATAAAATGTTTTTATCAAAGAAGTTATTTCATTTCTACGAGTAGATCCAAAACACGTGCAAGCAAAGCAGCTGTCAACAAGTAAGTCAGGGAATACCGGGAACCGCCACTCAATGCTATAACTAACAAACCATGTAAACGTCCTTGGTAGTTAGTGTTGACCAAGTCCGCTAGGCTGGCGCTAGTATCAATTTTTATATTCTGCGCGCCTGTAAAAATATTTTAAATAAATACACAAAAGTTTTTATTGATATATGTTTATATTAACAAAAAATGTACAAAGTTGTAATATAAAAATACAAAGAATATACATGTATGAATGAAATTATATGTGAATTTCACAAAAATACATTAATAATAATAATAATATTTCCTTAATTTACCATATTTAACAATTTCTATACTTATTCATTTCATTACAATTGGGTTATTAATATGTATACATTAAATTTACTGTGAATGAATAATGAGAATTTGTTTTTCCACGTGTAATTTGGAAATAAATAAATTTTCAAGGAATATCATACCCTTGACCACTTTCCTTATTTATGTATAACATACGAGTATGCATATATAATTTTCATATAGAAAACAGATTTCCAAATATTATTTAATAAATGATAGCAAATGAGCAATTCATATTTTCAATGTAGTGATTATTATAGTATTGTATAGGTCAGTCGTTAAGTCAGTAATTTCGTTTATTATTAACTACTATTTACTGCAATTTATACAAAACAGAATATTTTTAATAATAGTAAAAGTCAATAATTCGCATATTACATCTGTTTCTTTGCATTGTAATATTTTTCTATAAATTTTGTATTATGTTACAAGATAAATAAATGTGTGACTTACAATATACAATAATATAAAAGTTCAAGTGAAACAATTAAGTTTCATTTTGGTAGTGACGAAGAGTTTTGAATTCTTCGTAACTATTTTGTTCCTGATGTGATACACCTTATTGTTTTATCATAATAATTTTAGGATATTTCACCATATTGAATGTATAAAAACAAAAATATTACAAACAATAGTACATTATTATTGATCTGTTGTATAAATGCTGCAATTCACAGCATTGGGGGTTCAATAAATAAGTATTTGTACGGTACAATGATTAAGAAAGAAACTTACTCGGAAGAGAACTCTGGTTGCACCAATATAAATTGGTCGTGGTAACACACAAACAGATGATGAATTCAAGAATAAGTGTAAAGTACACGAACAAGGATGAATTGTTCGGGTTACTGCCCCGTGTGATGAATTCTGTAGTCGGTGTGGAGAAAACGTAACTTAGTTGGTCGCAGAAAGAGCAGAGGTGATGACTTTTGGAGCCAATATAATGTAGATGTCCTGCAATATTTACAAATATTTATGTTTTGTAACACATCATATTGAAAATACTTACGTACTGTTTACTTGCGTTGTGTATACTTCCAACGACTTTCTGTAGCGATCAGCAACTAATTGTTGTATGGGATACAAAGAAGCATGAGTACGTCTGTCTTGTCCTTTCTGGGTCTCGTTTTGTCCAAGCCAAAGTTTCTGAATGCCAACGTCAAACTCAAATATTCCAAATTCAAATAGAAGTCGAAAATGAGAAGCGAAGTCAAATATTCCAAGAAACACTATATAAATGCACTCAAACTCACGAAAAACAGAATTAGAAATGAAACAATATTATTTTATCACAATATTTCATGTTTTATTCAGCTCTTTACAATTTCTTGGCATTTCTCGTTTCAAACTAATTTAATTAATTAGGTAATACACAACGCAAATTACCTTGAAAAAATATAATTTTTAAATTTGGGACTCGTGTGCCATCTAGCAGGCATAAAAACATTTATAGTAGTGATGACCAAGTCCGATAGTTGTCGCTAGGTGAGTACCAAAACCGTACATCTAAGTGAAACTTCCCGGTATTCCCTGAAGTAAGTGAACATTCAAAATGGCCGAGCTTGTCGACATAAGTGAGAGACATGAGTACCAACATAAAGCCACAAAAAGATCGAAATTCGAATATACGTAACCCGCGAAAATTCAAAATTCGCGATAGTTTTTGAACACACCTCGTATGTATGAACGCATCCTCCGCCATCTTTGTGTTGTGTCATGTCCAGCATTTTATTAATTACCACGGGAGAATACTGAAAATACTAAAATTTCTTAATACGAACATTGAAAATTTAGTATATTGTAAGTAGATAAAATTGTGCTTATATTGCTTATGACAATTACTTTTTTATAGATATGGTAAGACACGAAGCGAAGTGCCATTATGAAGAATATAAACAAGCAATCATAACCAAAAGATGGTAAACTCAGTGGCGTAGCCAGGATTGTAAATTTGCAGGCGCTCAGCATTTTAGTGGTTGTTATTAGGTTATGCAAATGTATACCGGAAAAAGGCGCCACAGGCAATTTTTTTTTTCATTCAAGGTCAAATGCCTTATAATTGAAAGTTACATTTTTTTCCAGATCATAGAACATTGTAGAAAAAAGAATATATTTAACGGATTGGTGACACTTGGATGAACTGTCTAAACTGTGCAAATTAAATTTTAATTAGGTAATTCATTTCGGGAGGGGTTTGAACCCCTAAAACCTCTCCCCTGGCTACGCCCATGACTTACCTATAAAAGATATCTATGCTAAATATAGGTATAATGGATAAAAAACAACTTGTATGGTATAAGAAATATATATACGTATTTGTTACATACAACAAATAAATAATTCTTAAATAATTAAAATGAAATACTTAAATACCTTTGGTTCTGCTCGTATATAAACAAAAAGACATTTTAAGATCAAATGTCAAAAAAATAAAATAATGATTCAACAAATTCAAAATACTATTTAAAAAACAGCGTAAATAAATAAAATGGCATATGAATATGAGTTAATGATGGATGTGTTAATTGAACTCGCCTATTCGACTCGTTAGCGAATTTATTAATTGCACAATCCGCGCACAAAGATTTAGCTTCTTCATACTCTATGTTAAGAATCGCCAATGAAGCAAGTCTTTCTTGTCCGGTATAATTCCTCAGATATGACTTAATTCGTTTTAGTACACTAAAACTTCTTTCGCATGCAGCTGTCGTTACCGGTAAACTCAGAGCAATTCGTATCCATGATACAAATACTGAAGGTATGACCACAGTATAAAAATACTTAAACCAGTAGCGACACTTCGCATATTTCATGATACCAAAATTTGAGTAGGTGTGGCCAGTTCTGCTTATGAGAAGATGGCCGCTCGCTCACAGACACTTGTCTGATTGTTGTTGTTATTGTCATTTTCACGTATAAAATGAGTAGAAAAAAGAGAGGTAAAGTTTTATGTGCTATGAAAGACTGTAAAAACTTTTATAGTGTCGGTGGAATGAGTTTTTTTGGATTTCCTACGGACCCAGAAAGGTAATATTTAAGTTTTACATTAATAACCAAGCTTACATTATTTGTATTTCCTCATAAATATTTGATAAAATTGTATTGCCGTATGCGATTATTTTATGCACTAATTTTTATAAATAGAAATTTAAAATCATCCAAAGGGAAACGGAAGCAAATTATAGTAAAACATTTGTAATATTATACAAAATAAAAATATTTGTATTTATAAAATATAGTTTTATTATATTTAATATAATTATACTTATTTGTAACCAATGAAATAATAAATACCGTACTAATATATTATTTGCAAATGACAGTTGTTCAAATTCCCGCCACGTACCGCTTATACCAAGATGGCTGCTTACTCCATTCGATGCGACATGAAGATCAAAGGTGCCGACAACAAGTGTCGCTACTGGTTAAGTATTTTTATACTGTGGTATGACAACGCGCACATCTTCTCTCTCTATCTAGCGCGGTGTGACGTCATGTGGCAGGGAGCAGCCGTCTGCCACTATTCATAACTATAGGAGCGCACCATTTCTCTATTTCTTACAATAATAAACATACGATCAGCTTTATTTTCTGTATACTTCTAATAATATTTTTTGAATTACCAAATTTTTGCAGGCGCTCAATGGAATTTTGTGGGCGCTCGAGCGCCTCCAAAAAGGGTTCTAGCTACGCCACTGGGTAAACTATTTGAAATATGCACCACACAACAACGTGCAAATAAATATGTACATAACTTTTTTGTAGATATAAGATGCATTATTTATTTAATTAATTTGTATTTTTCGTAATATTTTTTTTAAATACTTTTTATGTGTAATATTTATTGTTCATATAATATTGTTGTGCATTAATATTTTTTTCCGTCGACCGTTTATTAATAGGCTATCTTAATGTATAGAAAATCATTCATTAATGACCCCTATTAATGCATGATTTTTTATTAATAAACGATTTATTGGGTGCGTTCACCACATGGAACACAGCATGTATTGCTAACGCGAAGTTGTAGCAAAAAGGTAGACAGAATTAAAAATCATGCTTTTGACACTTACTAGCTAAGTATATTCACGTAGCATACCTTTAAAATGAATTTGATAGAATAAAATTCCTTAAATAACATAAATAACATCTTGTGTTGTCTAGCATTAAGTAAACTGAACGCACCCACTGAAAACAATTGATGACAAAACTTATTGATTTTCTGACGTAAAATTTGACGTTCGGTCAACCATTACTAACCTAAAAAAATTTGTCATGGAATAAAATTAGATTTTCCATTTAAGTAAGATACGGTCAACGAAAAAATATTGTAACTAACACGTGTGTTAATTGGCGATTAATGATCTCAACAATTAACGCGTTCGCTACGCTCACGCGTTAAAATGTCTCGATCATTAATCGCCCTCATTAACACACTTGATAGTTAAATAACTATTAATTAATTTTTTTATATTATATAGTATAAATAAAACTAGAATTAAATTATTTATTTTTCCTACCACCATTTATGTTTATACCATAAAAATTACGTCGAAACAATGCCCTAAAATGAGGTCGAAACAACGTCTTAAAAGACGTCGATACAACGTCTTAAAAAGACCTCGATACAACGTCTTATAATGACGTCTAAACAACGTCTTAAAATGACGTCGTACAGCTCCACGCTGAGACGTCTATGTGACGTAAATTAGGACGTCACAGTGACGTCGATTTTAGGTCATTTGTGTTACTTCGGTATCTTAGAATGGAGCAAATTGCCCCTAAAGAAGAAGTCCAAGGCATCTGCAAAAAATATTTGCAAAGAACGTTCTCATCCCCTCGTCGCAAAGAATGATATATCAAACAAGCTATCAGCTTTCGAGAAGTTTATGAACGTTGCGATGATCGAAGAGGTGGTGAAATGTACCAATATCTATCATTTTTTGTATTTCATATGTTTTCTAATTAAAAGATCAAAATGCTATAAAACATTTTTTTTGTATTATTGTCGAATATTTCTTATTGCACAAGTTGGTCAAATATCACAACACTTGGCGTTAAAATGAAAACCTGTCATTACAAGCGTTCAAAAACATGATGGTGTATGAAATACACTGCGCGACCACTTAATTAATAACAAGAAGCGCGGGTAATTAAGAGTTAATTTAATTCTATATCTATTAATTATGTCCTTAAAATTATTCTTCATTCATTTTTTTCGGTTTAGATAAATTATTTATTTATCAACGTATAGTTGGCTTTGGCACAAGTCAAAAAAGGTTTAATATGTTTTCTGAGTTATATAAATTGAAGAAATGATAAATACTGAAAAAAATATTAAAAATAAAGAAAATATGATTTATAATAGTTTTTTGTTTCTTAATTATCAATTTTTTCACTTCAAAAAGTAAATAATTCATGTTTTATTCATGTTTAAAACAAAGAATGTAGACTTATTATATATCATTGAAAAGCTTATAAAATAAGCAAAAAGGTGGGGCAATTTTCAAAATAGGTTCCCATTTAAAAAAAATCTGATGTGTCAATGCAGTGTATTATGTACAAATTCCATATATAAATTTTCATGCAAAAGATTATATATTTCCAGTACAATTATTTCATAAACAAACTATGTAAATTGCACTTGACCCTGACTTCTTCTTTAGCTTTTCCCACTTATTAAGTAGTCGCTATTCTTGAATTTCTTCAACCACTCATTTCTATTTTGCTTGTTGTCCTCACGCAGTTACTTTTCTCTTAAGTCCTTCCCAATACAGCATTTCCATCTTATCTTCGGTTTTCCTCTGTTTCTTCTTCCTTCTACTACTAACCTCTTCATTCTTATTCCAATATATTCTTCATCTCTCCTCATGACATGTTCAAACCTTCAAACCAATATAATCGTCTCTCGTATCACTCGAGCCATTTCCCTTATCCTCTCATTCCGTATCCTATTTTTCCGTGTCTTCCCCAACATCCATCTCAACATTCTCATCTCTCTGCCACATTCATTTTCTTTTCATTAACACTGACATCTATCAATTAGAATTTTCTTAGTATAGTACCTGTTTCCATGGTTATAGCATTGAATATGAAGTATAAAATGCAATTAAATCGTGTAGATACTTAACAGTATATTCTTTAATATTTATAGTAACGTCATAAAATGATTTTACAGCGTTTTTTCAATAAAAACTGTTAATATCTTCAAATGAGGATACTTCCGGTTGACCAATTATAACTAAAATCTAATCACCTCTTCTTTTGCATGTAAACTTCAGGAATACGAAAAAATATAATTTTTCGAATCGTAGTATTGCAGTTATACGATCCGAAACTTTTGTCACACAGACACACACACACACACACACACACACACACACACACACACACACACACACACACACACACACACACACACACATGCATACATACATACATACAGATATCATCGTAAAAATGGTAAAATCGTATTATAGGGACCCTAAAACGTGATTATTCACTAAAAACTAATCACTGAATTTTTGGACCACAGACAATAACTTCCTTACCTAAAGGTGACGGAAGGTAAAAATATAAATTTGTGTCATATCTCGAGAATTATTAAGTTTTCAAAAAATCTAATTACGCCGTTTTATTCTACGCAAAAACGGTACAAAATTTGTCTAAACAATTTTTCTCTAACTATTATAATAAATAAGATATTATAAGATATTTTCGAAATTAGCGAAAAACAAGTTTTTGCCTGTAGCTCAAAAACAAAAGAAGATCGAAAATTCCTGTGGCGACTATTAAACTTTCCTCGAAAAGTTGACATTTTAATATAAAATACACTTCGTTTTAATTTTTTACTTCCTTGTACGTAAGTAAAGGAAGTATTGTAATCGCGAAAAATTTCGGTTTTCAGATTTCAGCGGAAATATCCATTTTGATCATCCCTGAATCCATTTTGACTAATTTCGTCGTGACGTCTGTACGTACGTACGTACGTCCGTACGTACGTACGTACGTCCGTACGTACGTACGTACGTATCTCGCATAACTCAAAAATGGTAAGCCGTAGAAAGTTGAAATTTTGTATTTAGGACTCCTATAACATCTAGTTGTGCACCTCCCTTTCTGGTTATTACACAATTTCCAGAAGTGGCACTTTACATGAAGCCTATAATAGATTTTAATGAAAAACTGTTTTAAAATATAATCCAAAAGTTTTCAAATTTGGTATACAAGACTTTTATGTCAATCGAAATAACATAATAGATTTTGGTTAAAATAGGCTAACCGGAAGTGGTACATAACTTGAAGTTGTTAATAGTTTTTCTTGAATAAAATGATTTTATTTTGATTTTAGAAATAAATGCTTCAACTATAAGTTTTAGAGAATTAATTTCTGCGTCTAGCACATCAAGTATTATTAAATTAGCCCTTTGTATAAGCGAGATATGTAAATTTAAATATTATACAGGGTGATTCATCGGTCTGTCCTCTCTTTATAACTCTTTTATTTTAAGTCAGATAGAAAAACTCTTCAAATATAATTTATATAATATATTATTGTCTATCTATGTACTATATGCATTTGTATACAGGGTGCTCCGTTGAAGCCCAACAATATATAACTTTATATTTCTTAATGGAACATCCTATATATATTTATTTATTTTGATAGTAAATTAAATTCCCTTTAAAAAACTATTAAGTAATAAGGGGTCTAAAATTATAAATTAAGAAGTTATTTACGTCATAAAAAATAGTAGTTCATAGTGGAAAAAACCATAATTTAATGCAAAATTTTGATTCTTTTTTATTAATACTTATTTTAAACATTACACTAATTACAAAGAGGCTATTAAAATTTAGTGACAGACTAAATAATGCTTGTTCAAATTCGAAACAATTGATCAAATTATCCATAGCTTACTTTGTTAATAATAACATGATACAAAAATATCATTCAACGAATAAAGGTAAATAACTTCTTAATTTATAATTTTAGACCCCTTATTACTTAATACTTTTTTAAAGGAAATCTAATTTACTATCAAAATAAATAAATATATATAGGGTGTTTCATTAAGAAATATAAAGTTACATATTGTTGCGCTTCAACGGAGCAGCCTGTATACAAGTGCATATAGTACGTAGATAGACAATAATATATCATATAAATTTTATCTGAAGAGTTTTTCTATCTGACTTAAAATAAAAGAGTTATAAAGAGAGGACAGACCGATGAATCACCCTGTATACTTTTTTGTTTTTGTAACAAAGCTAGCTATGGATTAAGACAAAAAAAAAGTTCATGTCAAATTACGTTAAATACGTGCAATTTTATGATTCGTACAATAACAAATATTATATTTTTATTGTGAAATTAGTCATATTCATTGTTGTAATCAAATATTTCTTTGTTGTAATCAAAACTCTCTTTAAAAAGAACCGGGTTACATTATGGTCGCTATATATCTTACTGTTTTGAAGTTAAAATTAATATTTTGTAATTTATTTATTAAAAAAATATGTATAGTTAAATAATCGTACAAGGAAGTCGTGTGGTGTCCACATCAGATTTTTTCCATTATATTTAAAATAATCGAGTTATTAAAAAAAGAACAGACCGATGAATCACATATATTTCATTATTTTTAAATTTATAAAAAAATGTAACTAGATATTGTTCAATTTAATAAGTTATTACTTAGGCCATTTGCCTATGTATATAATTTTTATATTACTTTATAAATTTATCCATACAATATATAGAAAAAGTATTAAAGCAAACTTGTAGAAAATGGAATAATCTTTAATTTTTATAATAACAAATTGAGAAAAAATTACATTTAAAGGTATTTTTTGAAGAAAAACTATCTTGAGATTCAAGTAAACTGCCATTTCCGGTTATCCGATTGCCACTAAAATCTAATCAGTTCTTTCCATATTAGAATAATGTAGAAATACATGGTTTCAAAACTTTCAGAATGATAGTATTTGAGTTAGAGCGTAAAGAGGATACACACACACACATACATACATACACAGACATCATCGTGAAAATATTAAAAATGGATTCTAGGGACCTTAAAACATGGTCATTTACCAAAATCTCGATATGCGATTTTTAGTACGATCACTATACCTCCCTTACCAAGGGTAGCGGGAGGTAAAAATATGTTCATATTTGCATGTTTTAGTTTAATGAAATTTGGTGATTTTTTTTCAGTAATCATACTGATCAATGTACTTATAATCAAAGCCATTGTTGCTGTTATTGATTATACTTGAAATCAAATCGGATGTAAGCGACACATTAATATCTAGTAATAAATAGGATAACTTCACTGTGCGTATTTTATAGTTTCCTCCTATATCGACTTTAAGAGTATTTTCTGGATTTGAGCTTTCTGGTGCAAGGATTTCTGGCGTTGAGCAATTTTGTGTGATCAAACTCCCACCACTTTCTGTGATTGAATATTCTGGATTTGCGTTGTCTGATAATGCCTTTGCCGTTGTGTTTGGTAAAATAGTTTTAATGAATGGGAAGATGAGTTAATTTTCTATACTTACAGTGTGATATACAGAATCTGATTTTGTTGTACAAATATTTCATATAATGTGGATTAGTCTTTTATTTCATGATTTATAAATTCGAACACTCATCAGGATAATATAAATATTTCATATGAAATTATTGTTTTCGTAACAATACCGTATTAAATATATATATTTTATTTTGATAAATATAACTGAAACAAATATTTTCTGAAATTACATTATTTATTTTTGAAAAAACATCTCTACAAACATGTAGGTATACATATTTGCTGGTACCACAAGCCTTGTTTTAAAAATGCCAAATTTCTATATTTAATTTCACCCTTATTTTTGGAGAACTATTATATTTGAATAGAAAGTATGTTCTGCTTTAAAAAAATATTTTGGAAAAAATCGTTCTTCACACATAATGATGAAATTAAATAATGAAATTTGACATTTTCAATAAAGCGTTTGCAAATCAAGGCTTGTGGTACCAGCCATTGTTTTTAAAAAACGTTTCCACGCTTTAAGCGCCATGTACCGCAATGCACTGCTCCATGGTGCGTAATTATTTATTCAAAATACGTGAAACTCGAAACTTTTTTGTCTACAAAAGTGAATTAGAATTTCTGAAATAAAACGGGTGATTCATATGTTTGAATCGTTCATTATAAGTTTTCAAAAACACAACAAACCATACACTAACATAAAACAAAATGGCTGGACTGTCACTATGACAAGTGTGGCGCCTGCACATATGTTTTCAAGGACACTTAAAACAGCTGTATGCCCGCGCCCTATACTCGCCATGTTAAATCTTCTAACTTTGGAGTTCAATAACTCCGATCGGAACTGAACAAGTTGACTAAAATTTTGGATTTACATTGAGCAATACTTAATCTAGCTGTACACCAAAGATTAGTAAGATTTTATGGATTTCACTTCATGCTCCAACTACCTTCAGGGCAGAAGTGAAAAAGACACTTTATGTTCGTAATGAAGCATCTAATGATTACATTTATGGGCCTCGGTCTGCTGGTTTGATTGGGCTTCCCGTCGCGACAGATCTATACTGTATTTCAAATAAGAATAGCCTTGGTGGCGCCACAAAACAATAAGGTAAACGAGAAGTGCAAGTCAATGTATCAAGTGGGCAGCACGGAACTATTGCCCCCTCCCAGCTAACAATTTGATGCTTTGTAAAATGTGACAGAACGTTTACAAAATAAATTTTATAAAGTAATATTTTTGCTTAAAACGCTTTTGAATTGTTTTGCCAGCACTTATAAAACCAAAATGGGCGCAAGTTTATAGAACTATTTTGTTTTTAATTAAATTTTATTAAATCTGCGACAACTTTTACAGGATAATTACAAGAACATTTACATTTACTTAATAAAAATTATATATAATAAATACAAAACAGTTTCATAAGATACAAAATTGTTTTATAAAGCTTTTAAGAATGGATTCCATTTCGAAAATGAATTCAATTATATGACACCTATGAAATTGAAAAGGAACTATTATAAAACATTCTTATTGATGTTGTTTCTGTGACTGTAATATAATTATTTACTAAATGGTGTGACATTAATAAAATGTAACGATTCTCTAACAGCATTTGCCGAAAATATTTTATTTTAAAAACTTTCTTAACAGTCTTATATATAATTTATAAGTTCAACGTAACAAAATACAAGTAACTTCATGTCAGCATGGAAAGAAATATATGGGATTTGTGGAAGACATTTAGTTTTGAATATAATTATTATTTGACCAATAGTGGGATAAATTTTATCAACGGTTCCAATTTTACTGTGAAATATATGACATATATACAATAAAAAAATTACGCGCCTCATATATTATCAGTATTTCTATTTGTACTGCAAAATTTAAAAAACTTTTTTTAAAAATATTTATTGTATTTTATTACAAATCTTTGTACGTTTAATTAATACACCCAAAAATCATCTCTTGCACTACTATTTATTCTTAAAACCATTTTAAAATAAATAATTAAAGTACAGTGGTGCTATATTGACAATTTGTTTCAAAATGGCGTCTGCTTATAAAAATTACAATATGGCGTCTTACCTATAAAATTATTTTATCACGAGTATACGTGTAATACAACACTTTAGCTACACAGGTTATTATTAATAAATTTTTAAAAATGTGATGGAACAGAGACGAACTTGAATTTTTTTATATTTGCTTCAAAAAGATATTTTAGAGTTAAAACTGTTCCATTATTAATTTTGTTGTATGTGTAATTGTAATTTATTACAATAACATATATTTGAAGAGCATATTTTTGATGATATAAAAATACCTACTTTATTTTATAAAAATGTACTTTAAAGTATTTCAAAGTATTTACTATAATTACTAACACAAAATTCAAGATTACTTATTCATATTAATTTTTTATACTGCAAAAATCGCGAAAAATTATATTTAAAATGATCTTCAGAATACAGTTTGCGAGTTTGCTAGTAAATCTAATAATAAAAGCAAGCTTCAAAATTTTCTAATAAACAGTAGTATTTGAGTTAACGTGACTATAGGATCAGAATCCACATAATAAGTATTTATTCACTGAAATCTCTATATGTGATTTTAACTTTTAACAAAATCCTTATATCTCCCTTACCAAGAGTGGCGGGAGGTAAAAATGTACTTGAACATTGATTTATGCGTATATCCGCACTATCACAGTTTTTCTTACAAAAAGACTATAATATTAATGTTTTTCTGCTCTTCTTACAGAGATATGCTTTAAACTAATTTTACTTTTTAAAATATATTTTTCTATGTGTATTTTCCAATTTGTAATATAAATCTGTAACTTTTGAATTAAAACAAAAATGAAATATGAATTAATATTGAAATTATCTCTCTTGAAAAAATATACCATATATACATTTTAGAAAATTTATATGTGTAATAGAATTACTTCATTTTATACACTAATAATTTTTGTTCTCACTAGTAATTTTTTTGGGGAGAAAAATTAATTAATTACGTTTGTTTCGTTTTCTAAAAATTTTCATAAATACACCTCTGGACTTTTTTCTTTAGACAAATTTTTCTTGCTTGACGATGCAATGTTTTAAAATTATATCCAGGATTCGTCATTTATACAACCTTTATAAAATGGTTATACAACAGAATATATATAAATGCTGTATAGTAACTTTATAACAGCATTTATATAGTTATTTTGTTTTATATAGCAGCGATTTGATGCGTATATACAATTTGTGAGGAGTTTACTGAAATATACATAACCAACAAATTATTATTGTTTTTTCCTAATACGTAAAATCTTGACTATCACAATTATTTTACGTATTTTAATAAATTAACTTTTACCGAAATCCAATATATTTATGAATTTTGCGTTTAGATTTTTACTATTTTTATATTAACCTTTGTATTTTAAAATATTTAAAATAGTTGAGACCTTAGTAAAGGGTGCGAAAAAATTAACAGTTATACCTTCTTGTTGGGAAGAAAATAATGAATTAGCATGGCCAAAGTTTAGAGCAGACAAATTAATAAAAAATTCAAATTCTACACCAGAAGAATCGTGGTTTAGAATGAAATGTAAAGTTAAGAAAAACTGTTTAATAAACTATGAAGATGCAGAAGCTGAATTAGAGAAAATGTTGGAGAAAGAGGAAATTGAGCAGGAAGAAATATCAGAAGTCACACCTGTTAAGAAAAAACGACCTAGAGTTTTATTACCTAAAAGAAACAAATGCGATGATGGGGATTACAATGGCTTGACAAGCGCGTGTTTGATAATATATTTTTTTGTATATGTGTGTAAGTGTGCTTATGATCACTATTATAAATAATTTTAATTACGTTTATTTCGTTTCAGAAATCAGATGAAATATTATCGCAAATGCCTACAACCTCTTGCTTACTATTTCTTCCAGTTAACAAAATGTCTTCTTGCTGACTATTTCTTTGGCCTTCATCGTTACTGCAATTTGTAGAACAAGATAAAATTTTCTGCAAATTGTTTTTGACCTTTCTGCGGAAAGCACCACTCCTTTTTATTTTCTTCCATTTACTTAGTGATGACATTATGCCAAAGATTCACACCATCTAAAAACTAACCTAATTTGCGGTCATATAATTTCAAGCTTCTTCAAATTTGTTTTATATGTGTTTTTTTTTGTTATATACCTAGTTTAAGAAGTCTCTTGTTACCCACGTTAATAAAATAGTTCTTTTAGTATTTTCTTAACAACACTTTTATGTCAGTAATCAAAATATTACAAATAAAACGTAAATAAAATTATTTTATAAGTAGCATATCAGATTCTACAAAACAGTTTTAAATAAAGTTACTAAAAACTTACTATAAAATATTTTTTTTTCGAAAAGCTAAATTATTTTATAAGTAAAGTTTTATAACTGTTTACAAAACTATCAAAGATTTGTTTTTTAAGATGATTCATAATAATATCCTTAAAACGTTTTTAGAATAAGTTTATATAACAAATAAGTTTAAAAAACAAAATAAATATTTTCCGAACTCTAATGTAACAAATAGGTGCCCTAGAAGCAGCTACATAACAATAACAAAAGGTAAAAGTTCTGTTAGTCAAAAATTATAAAGCGTCTTTGCTAGCTGGGCTGGGCGTCATTGGGTACACTACTTTTGACATATGTCAAATACATATCAAGTAAATGTCAAATATATGTCATATAAACCTGTCAACGTTCATTTGTTTAATATACAGTGATTACTTAATGTTTATAATTTCGGTGTATTTAAATAAAAAAATATTTATTTTCATTATTTTTATTACATGTACAAATTACATTATTTACATTCAAAATTTTATAATAAAAGCATTTTCTTCTCATTCTTGATTTAGCCGGGTGAGTTCTTATTCATATTGATTACCCATTATTTCAACATAGTCACCTTACGAACGTTGTTCTGCGTGAATTTTTCAAATGATCGTATGCATTTTCGGGATGTAAGTTCTTCTATTTTCTACCTGCTCTGATTATGTCTTGCCAGCAGTACTTTGGTCTTCCGCCGAGACGTTGACTTCTAAGATAGATGCAATACGGAATACGTACTGTACCACTCGAATTGCTTTTCTCCCATTTTTTTCATTGATCATGTTGTTGCTTAAGCAAGAAGATGTCCCCGTGGAAGCGACGCTCAGCAAATTTAGTGATTGACCATCATTTTATATCACACATGTTCACCATCAAAAGTCGACGTTGAAATTAGTTTCGAAGTTCTCGGTTTTCCCATTATTTGGACGAAGACCATAGAGGCTAACACAATCACATCAGATTTATAGCTGTTGTTCCAATTTTCTTCACAAGAACATTAGGATAAATCCTTGAAATTTTGTATTCTTCCTGTTGTCAATGTCCGTGAAGAGATTCCTTTAAAGAATCCTTTAACGTAAGCTTGTCTCTTCCATAACGGCCGTAGGTCCAATTGGTAACAAATGGCCTTTTTGTTGATTTTTTTAAAAATCAATGAAACAAAATAGCAAATTCCAACTGCGACCATACATACACATACAAATACGCACAGAAACATACATCACAAAAATAAATGCATTTATAGATTCCTTAAAAACATTGCGCTCAATGTATTTGGGGGAAAAATCATAATATTAATAGAGATAAAAATCATCATACTCTAATAAGTGAATATTATTTTGTCAAGTTCTTTAAATAAAAGATAAAACATCGTCTAATACATAATGGGGCACCAATAATTAATTCTGGCGAATTCTCAGTCTGTTTAAGTTCTATTACGATTCTTGAAACTTTTAGGCCTACCGACAACATAAATAATAAGTAATAGAAAAATACACATTGTTGAGCAATTAAATAAGTCATTTTTATAGTACATTTTTGTACAAACACTTAAACCTAAATGTAAATTATTTGAAACTAAGATACTTTTTGCGAGAAACAGTTTTACCAAACTGTTTGGCATCCTCGAATGTAGATGTAGCTCTAGATAACTCAAATTTACAATATTTAGAGTATGGTTGTTTGTGCCCAAAAGCTCCTCAATTTTAACTTTTATACTTGTTCATATAAATCTAAATTACATGAATCGTTTAAAATCATTAACATTATAAAAATGAAGAAAGTCAAAGAAAACTAATAAAAAAAAATCTTCATTTGTAAAATAAGATTGCGTATGCATATTATGATGAACATCCTACAATAACATTAATTAAATATAAAGGTTAACGAATTTATAGTAAGCTAACAAAATTAGCGCAACCGTGATTACTATTTAAAGGAAGATTATATACAAATGATCTTCCCAAATGAAGGATTATGACAAATTTTCATCTGAGTTAATATTACATTTTTTTTCTATATATTACATCGCGCCGTATTTTTTAAAGGAAATCTATAAAAGTGTTTATTCTGTGAATCCCTTACAACATTCATATATTAATTCTCGCAGTTGGGATGCCGACATTTAAATTTATAACGACGATTAAAGCTGAAAATGTTAGTTAGATTAGAAGAAATAAACTAAAATAAAATTATTAAATTATTTACTTATCATAAGCCATAATATATATTTTTAAACCAGCGACTTATACTTGACAATGCAGCAATGACAATATCTTCGAACAATATTTTTTACTGTTGACAAATAATTTTATAAATTTTTATTTTTTATTTCATAGATTGCTTAATTCATTTCAAACTATAGCAGCGACATGAACCGTTTAGTGACATCTCTGTTACATTGGGTACACTACTGTCACTGCCTACTGTTTGCTGTCAGTTTCCCAATACAAGTTGCACCGGGGTGGGTGGCGCTGCGGAACCAGCCTGTTTTACACACATAAAACTTATGAATTAGTTTTGTTTCGTGCATAACATACTTGACAGCTCGGAGCGTCAAAATTAGATAATTTTTTATTCTTTAGTAAATAAACAGTTACAGTAAAATTTTTGAAAGATGTCCGATCAAGGGCATCTGTATCACGAACAAATTAACAAATAGGCATACATTTATCTCTTTCTTTTGCAAAGGTTGTAAGAGTGTGTGATAAGGATGGATATAACACGCTTGTCTTTAAAAAAATCATATTGTTTCGACTAAGTTAGGACATTCCATTTATAAACGATGCTCGTTGTTGATAATACTTTCGCTGTAACGTAAGTTTATTTATTAATACAGATACATTACCTGGATTCATAGCCGTACATATAACGTTATATTCTGTCAGTGTCAGTATCTTATTTTTAACATATTTGGTTTTACATTTGCTTATAAACTTACTAGTTGACTTATTTTTGAATTTTGAATGTTTTTACTGTAATATATATTTTTATAATAATAAAATAACAGTAGTATCTTACGTACCCTCATAAAAACTAAGCAAACAACACTACTGAATTTGTCATGATGGGTGGAGCAAAAATCTGAATTCATACAATTCGTAGACAACCTTGATCGGACATCTTTCAAAAATTTTACTGTACTTAAAGTTGTTAGATAGATTATAAAGTCAAAATGGAATAAATAATATACTTGTGTATATAGACTCTATCTTACTCCTATCTGTATTCTTATCTGAAATGCAGTATAGTAGATTTTTCAATTATTGAGATATTTAGTAATAATAAATGAAAACACTTGATGTAAGTTTCACGTATATGTTTTATTTAACTCTCTATCGATTGAACTAGTACAAGAATTGTTAAGTATTCCTAAACACTACATAACATCTGTTGACAATAAGGCGACTACTTGGAAAATTCATTAATTAGGGTTTGCCAGACATCTGAATGAATTAAATCTACCTGATTATTTAAAATGTTCGAACCAATTTTTATTGCTTTTTGTATTTCATAAGATTCTAATAAATCCATTTTCGGGCCTTTGTCTGTAATATGTAAAATTTTAATATTGTTCTTATCACAGGTATGATTCATCTCATTCAAATGTATAGCTAGATTAGAGTCTTCTTTGCTATTTTTGTAAGATCTCATGTGATCTTTAAACCTAATATTAAATGTCCTGCCTGTTTGACCTATATAAGAGGTTTTACAATCATTACAATTTATTTGATATATTCCACTGCGTTCATTTGGATCTGTAAAATTTAGTTTATTATTTACTAAAAGGTTTTTGATTGTGTAGTTGTTATAATATGCTGGGGTTATATTGCACTGTCGTAATTCCTGACCTATTTTTAAACTGAGATATTTCACTACGTAGAGATTGCGTTGAACACCAACGTCAAACCTTCGACAAAAGAGCACTTTTGTTTCATGTGCATAAGTGTATCATTGCTGTTTCCTGTCAGAAGTTTTTATTTAATTCTTCTTGTATTTTGACTTTTCTTTCAGTGTTTATTATTATTTTAGGTAGAGTATGTTTCCTGTTTTATTAGTTGTAGCAGTAGATTAATTATTATTTTTCATTTTAAATACTTTAGTTAGTAGTTTTTAGGTTATCTTCACAATTTAGTTTTTTCTTAGGGCCAGTTTTAAAATAAATAGTAGATAATAATTTAATTAATTGTAAATATTAGTGGCCTGGAATACAAATTTCAAATTCCACACATTTCACTCTACATTTTTCTTGACATATATATTTTCTTAATGTATAAATATGTCCCTTGAAATTATATTGCCCTGATATTTCTCGCCTTATACATTCGTGACTGTGTACAAATCTATACCATGCATGAAATTGTTGCACATCAGTGAATTCGAACTTGGCGCGTTATTCATCTTCGAAAATAAAATATATTTTATTCCTTTTAATAAAAAATTATATTAACGTAAACCTATCCTAAAACATAATGTAAATATTACACATGTATAAATCAAAATACGTTATGTTTTTGAAGTGTAATTCAAGATGCAGTGAACGCGCCAAGTTTGAATTGTTTGAACTGCAACAACTTCATGGTATATTCATATTCATATTTATTTGACCATTTGTACTATTACAGAAAGTTTATGGCAAGTCAGAAGAAAGTAAAAATAAATTAATGTTACATTAATAATAATGAATTAATAGTGTCTGCATCAGCAATGTCGGTCAGATATTCATCTAGACTGTAAAAGCAATGTTTTGTCAAAAATTTCTTTATTTTAAGTTTAAAAATATTATAGTTTAATGTCTTAATTGATGCTGGTAAGGCGTTATATAAATTAATATGTAAAGAGTTTCTCTGAGATCGATCTAATCTAAATCTGGGAACTTGAATTAAATTAGCATTTCTAACTCTCATAACTACAGTTATGAGAGTTAGAAACTAATGGAAAATTGTGAACATTAATATGAATTTCTAACAAAGTAAAATATATAAATACGCAAGGCAGTGGCATAATTTTAAATTCTTTGAATAGAGGCTGGCAGATTTTTACCTTGTACAAAGTGACAAATGTACAGGACAATATAACTTCAAGGGACATTTTTGTACGATAGAAAAATATATGTATATGCCAAGAAATGTACAGAGTGATATGTGTCCATTTAGAAATTTGTATGCATTCCCATATTAGTTCTACTACCTATTTTCCACTATACAAATTGTACGCGCCTGTGTAAAAGTATAACGAATAAAATAAAATTGCTCCTTTGTTTTAGTTAAATTTCGCAACCAGGACACTAGGTTTGCATTCTTATAATAAGAATCTTATTGAAATATACCAACAGTTCGGCATTTAAATTATTAACATCTCGTGGTGATGCAACAATAACCGACATGGCTAAAAATTACTTGGATTATTTTACTAAAATTCGTAGTAATTAAAATGTTTCAGATGAGTTACGCGGCCGCTTTATATCTGGCGACTAGAATAATCCTTTTAATCAGCTTTCCACTAATAAAAATATCTGGTCCTTAACAAGAAAGGCTTCTTCCCGAAACAAATACTCCTGGAGTATCTTGGACGGTTCCCCATCCATTACCATTTCTGAAGGTAAAAACATCTGTTCTGCAGATCGTCGAAAAATTATGTTTCATTTTAAATCTTTTAAACAGAAACAATACCTTGAACGACTCATCAGACTACCATCTCAAAGCAAAGCAGCCGAGTGCGTTACATCATCGGACACAAATAGCCACTTTATCTCCGATGGCAAATAGATATTTAACAATTGATAATCGATGCCAAAGATGTCAATATCCTGAAGAAACGTTACCATATATTTTAAATCACTGTATGCGGTATTCTCATGCTTAACAACTGCGACACAATGCTATTCTTAAAAGATTTAAAAATGCTGCACGAATGAAGTAAGATATACTTGCTGAAATCAAACTTTTTGAACATAAACTTTAAGACCCGACTTGATTATAGGTCAGGGCCGTTCCTATGGGTAATGCCGCCTGTGTGCAAATATGTAATTCGCTGTCCCTAAGTGATAACTACACAACAATACACAATTTTTACTATTTATAATACTTTATTCATATATACGAGATGCTACCTAAAAAATCCGAGAATTATTTTCTGGCGGTTGGTAAGGCGCCAGTTCCGACTTCTCCCAATAGGTGCCTTCACTAGGCACCCTTTTGCATCTGTTCACATCCTTGGGGAAACATCTGATATCTGACCGGTCAGTATATTTTTTGATAAGCGTTGTTTGACGTGTTAGACGATTTTTCAATGGCAGCAGTAAAGTTTTACTTCCTGTTAGAGAAAATCAGCAGCGGAAGCTTTGAGCCATGCAAGGGTTTACGAGTGGTCATCTCGTGTGGTCGAATGTCAATTAAAGATGAATCTCGACCTGGACGTCCCTTGACTTCCAGCATTAATTGTAATGCGATTATGTCTGATCTTCGTACGTAGAATAGTCGATGAGTGGGAGGAACTCACAGAAATATCTTGGAGTTTGTACTAATGAATTTTGACTGAAAAATTGAAGATGAAATTTGTTCTACGACAGCACGGTTAACGACCAAAAAGCTAACAATTTGAGTGTGTGCCAGTCACAAATCGATCTAGAATTTTTTAAGCTCTTTCAAGCATTGCTGCTGATTTTCCTAAGTAAACAGAACTTGATGTTAAGACCCTGTTTTTTTTAATGTCTGCCATTACAAAATCGCCGAATACGTCAAAGAACGCTTACGAAAAAATTCAAACTGACCTCTCAGAGTTTGCAGCAGATTCAAAAAGTTGCCGGGTGTCTAGCAGAGACACCTAGCGGGAGAAGTCGGATGTAGCGCTCTATTACCTGCAAAAAAATAATTCTCGGATATTTTGGATCGCACCTTGTAAATACAAAAAAAATATATATTTTTTAAAACTTTTTAAAAATTACATTCTCGTATACATATTGTAATCGGGTAAATTATTTAAAATAAATATATCATCACGGCATATTACCCATTGATGATAAAATATTTGTACTGTGTGGGCGCTTACCAGGCGTCACCTCACGGGTACCCATTGCTGGCGTGGAGAGTGCACCACACGAGGGTCAATTTGCCATTAAATTCAACGTAATTTTTGGCGTCCGTTGGGATCGAACCCAGGTCCCCAGATTCACGACCAGACTCTCAGGCACACGGCCACGAGACCTCGTTATTTACGTTATAATATTTTAGGTTATGATATAATACGTTCAACTCAACGGTTGCCGCCCCACCTTTTGGCCGCCTGCGTGCGGGGCACGCATTGCACCGCACGCTCGCTAGGAACGGCCTTGGCGCTGGTTATAGTACGAGAGAGAAATTTAATTATAATCGACATTACAGCTACTTTGAAAGACCGTTTAACCGCATTCCAAACAGCTAGAGAACACAAATCTCAAAATATAATCCATTAGCAGAAACTTTTCGGAGAAGATACGACATTGTAGTAATTGAACCAATATAAGATTTTTAAAAACTATTTTTTTCAATCCTTTTTTTTCTTTCAGCTAAAAAAGTGCCATCGTAAAAAGAGCCGGGCGGTGCCCCGGTGTGCCCTGCCTCTACTACAGCCCTGTATGTACCAAGAAATACGGTACACTAATGAAAAAATTGATCACAAGTGATACAATCCGGTGGTCACGTGACATTTACGTGGAACATCTGACCAGACATCGCCAATGGACTCATGAAGATGGTGTATCATCTGTCGCTCCCACGACATCTAATAGTAATCCTCCTCCTTCTACCACAACTATTTCCAGTAGTTTCGTTCCTGCTATCATTTCTCCCCCTGTTGCCCTGCTTCCTGATGTTACTGCATCCCTAATCCTGGATGACGCTTATCCTTCGTCGGATGGAGTTGCATCTCGCCAAGTCGACGCAGTTATCCCTTGACTTGGCATCATTTTTGCGAAGGACGATGTTTTATATCTACATAATTTTTTTTTAATATTTACATTAATGTTATATTACTTTTAATCTGTTTGTGTTATTGTTATATTATTTTTTGTATTTGTTAATATTTTTTTGTATTTTTAATTTATGTTTGTATATTCCTTGTTAGAATTTTTTTTAAGTAAAACAAAATCTGTTCTTATCTGCTTAATATTTTATATATTAAACTCTGTCACGGGTTGGCCTGGCATTGCAGTACCGTCAGGATCGGCCCACTTTAATACAAACACTAAACACTCCTCTACTAAATCAATCATTTGAAATATAAACAAAAATTATTTAGAATTCTACGCTTATACAGATGTAACAGAAATAAGTACATTAAATTTAACCAGTGATGGAACTCCTCGAGAGCAACAATATTTCTTAATAACTTTTTTTCGAAATATCATTTTTTTTAGCATTTTTACCCCCCTATAAATTAACGAGTCGTTTAGGTTTTTTCATAATAATATGATCCAGTAGCAATAACAATGAAATAATTGTTTTTGACAAATGTGTGTCAACTTTTTCAAATAAATCGAGTAGTAATTATTATAAAAGTTATAATCAGTAAAAATACCTGCCTTTGCGGATAGCGAGTATACAGATATTGTGTATGGTGAAGCTTAGGGTAACGCTGCCCAAGGTCAGCAAATTTATTTGGAACATTTTCCGAATCGTCCTCTTCTAAACGTTCACACTTTTGTACATGTAAATAAAATAATATTAGGAGAAGGAACAGGAGGAAAGAAAGTAAATCCAAAATGATAGAGAACAAATGTACTGTTCAGAGATGTATTGCGAACTGCTCGATTGCTCGTTACACGACTTTTTTATAACCCAACACAAACAAGACTATTACGTGTACATAACATAATAGTTAATATTAAATAAACGGTCATTCCTTAATAATTAATTAGTTCTAACATAATATTAAATAAGCGAATATGCTTCCTTAATTAGTTAGTTCTAACAATAAATAAATCTCTGAGATCATGAGTCCTTTAAGCCTGCTGCTCAAGATCGTGGTAGAGCTCGCCCTGATCACAGAGAATATTGAAGAAAATGTTTTGGACTCAACCAGGGTCTAGTACACTCCAAGAATAACACTACAGTATCACATATGACAATTTAGAGGATATTGAAACAACAGTTACATCATTTCATCGATGCCTTCAGTATTGATAATGTCGGTGGCCATTTTGACCGTTTATTTTGATTTCATTTAAGTCTGCATCACTTTTCATCATCTTTATGCGTTTTCTTGTTCCGTCAATTGTAGAGTTGTTCCTGGACTACTGCATCCTATAAATGTCCTAACATTGTTGGTTTGTGTAACCTGTTGTAACATAAAAATTTGACGTATGATTTTTTTTTGTTACTTTAGTCGGGGTATTCTATCTCTTATCTTTCCCAATTTGTGTATAGTTTCATCTTCTGATGTATCTATCAACAGCGCCCGCTCCAGCGTTCACGTCGCCCCGGACAAAAACACAAATTGCCGCCCCTTAAACAAATATATTTTAAAATTATATCTTTTATTTAAAATAAAAATCAAATGGTTTTAAATTAAAATAAAAAATCTGATTTGGCCAACACAATACCTCCCGTTTAATTTAATTTTTATTCATGTAAATACTTAAAATTAAATTAAATATAAATACCGGGTTCGATTCCGACCGACGCCAAATATTTCGAATTTTAAATGGCACAAAAATGACCCCTGTGGTGCACTTTCCACGCCAGCAATAAGTGCTCGTGAGGTGACACCTGGTAAACGCCCGCACGATACAAATATGTCATCATCATTACCGAAATCTGTGTACAAAGCAGATTGGCAGACCCAGCAATGGGTAATATGCCGTGATAATATATTTATTTTATTAATTTATATACTTACCTATATTCATTGCTGGCGTAGAGAGTGCATATCAAATTCTAAAATATTTGGCGTTGGTCGGAATCAAACCAGTTCCCAAGATTCGCGTGAAGTGACGCCTGGTAAACGCCTGCACGGAACAAATATGTTATCATTAATACCGACATCTGCGTACAAAGCAGATGATATATGTTTTTATTATCTTGCCTATATTTTTACATATTTTCTTATGCTGGAAACTGTATTAAGTTCCTTTCCATATAATTATTGTTCCATTTACTATTTTCTTTATAAAACATTAATATTATTATTTGAAATGATTAGTCCGTTGACAGTGACATATATCTGTCAGTTACAAACATTTGAAATCTGAATTGTGTAACCATGTGTCAGGGTTGTGTTTAAAACGTAGGCTCCGGGATTAAAATTATAGATAGTTTTGTAACTTTGTCTATAAAATATATAGAAAAAATATTAATGCAAACCTGTAAAAAAAGAGAAAAAAGAACCCAAAAAATGTAGTTATGAGGAACAATCTGCTGGTTCAAATTCTGTTTTAGTGTAAATAAAACTAATTTAAAATCATATAATCTACTATAAATGTATAGAGATGATTTGAAACTAATACATAATTTGAAAAAACAAAATGTACGATATATTTTTTAAAAGTACGATAATTTTGTACAATACTTTTTTCAAAATACAATAATTTTCATTGGGTGGTCGGATAATTTTATTTTATAATATGGCAACACTGGTGTTCTTTCCTATTTCTGTTTCAAACAAGTTCATGCAGCGCCCTGCATGCTATTCTATACGATGCGCGACTTTGTGTGTACCTAACCTTTTTCGTTATGTAATTATACGTGCCATTCTTTTATGGTTGTTTTCTTCAGAATTATGGATTATAGATATTTTTTTAGCTTTTAGGCAAAAATCGTAAATACGAAATGTAAATTGCATGTTAATTTCCGTCAAAGAAAAAAATGAGCAAGTATAAATTTCGATTAATTGAGTATTTAACTTATCAATATTTTGTCACATTCCCAGCCAAAATGCCGCCCTTTAGATCTGCCGCCCCGGACAAATGTCCGGGTTGTCCGCCCCTAAAGCGGGCCCTGCTATCAATCTATTCACCAGTTTGTAATCATTCTTTCATTGTATTTAATTACAGGTCACAACGGAAACAAACTAGAAACAGCTGTTCGTAGACGCACGCCATATGCACGCGCAGAATTTTGGCATTATGCAACGCGTTCTAGAGATCATGTAGTTATTTTATTCAACTATAGGCGGGTAATGAAACTTGTGACAAAACTTGGAAGAATTTTAATTCAATATCTAGAAGGTTTATAAGAAAAAGTTATTAAGAAATTTGTTGCATTCGACGAGTTCTATCACTGGTTAAATTTAATGTACTTATTTCTGTTATATCCTGTATACATCAATGCATCGTCATATTTCAAAGAGTTTCAAAACCATTTACATTAAATACATTCATGTTATTTCTAAATGAACATACTTCGTTAGTAAATTTCTTGTAAACAAACAAATAATTATTATTGTTTATGTAACTTTCTTGTTTTACATTTTTTTATAACGTTAGATATTTAATCATTTTCCAAAAAAATTGATGGATATGTATATTTCATAAATCAGCCAGTTATGGTGTAAGCATGGAAATAGCTATTATATTAAGATAATTCTGATTAAAGCTATAGTGAGGCAAAATATTTAAAAAAAGCGCCGCAGGCGAAATTTTTTTATTCAAGGTCAAATGCCTTATAATTGAAATTACAATTTTTTCAAGGGATATGAAGCTACATGTTTTTATATATTTAACCAATTGTTGACTTACCTGGATAAACTGTCTAAAACATACTCGTATACATAATGCATTAATATATGAATAATGCAAGAAATAAAATTAATGTACCGCATAAAATTAGAATATATTTAAAAAATTAAAAATTTAGTAATAAAATAAATATTACAAACGTCGATCATCGGGACATACAACTTACAACTCAAAACAGGGACGAATCCCGGAAAATCGGGACGTCTGGTCACCCTACGCTAGAAGCTTAATCTGGTTTCAAAGGGTGGAAGAAAATAGGCCGTAGAGTAAAAATATTTGACCTACTTGAATGTTACTATTTATAAAGAAACATATTAAAATAACATCAAAATTGTATTACAAATAAATAAATATATCATCACGGCATATTACCCATTGCTGGGTGTACCAATCTACTTTGTACAAAGATTTGGGTAATGATGACATATTTGTACCGTGCGGGCGTTTACCAGGCGTCGCCTCACAGGCACTCATTGCTAATATTCTAAAATATCATTTGTGCTGTGAAAAGTACACTGGTACTGGGTTTTGTAAATTCATTCGGTTATATTACAAGATTATTGGGAGATAACATAATTGCATCTGTATTTTGTGGAATTTGATTACAATTGATTTATTCTGATTGAACCTATATTGGTCTGCCCGAACCAAATCACGTTACACCGAATGACCTAAGATAAGGGTCCAGGGGTCCAGTTAACTGGACGACTAAATGAGAGGATATAGAGATGGACTAGAGATTCAATTTAAAAGCAACCATAGACAATGTACTCTTTAGACCTGAAACTCATGTGTATACTTGAACTGAAAATTACACCTGGTGATTGGAATAGAACTAAAATGAAAATTAGGCAATCCGCTTTTAATTTTATTCAAAATATTTTAATTTTTTAATTAATATAAATATATTTTGATATTAAAATGTATGTGCACAAATATAATGTTAAATTATATTTTTTCAATAATATGGATAATAAAATTTTAATTTTAAAATAATTCAACAACTTATTCCATTGAAATAATCATAACTGGGTTGAAAATAAAATACGGATATCTTATATGAACACATAAAATTAAACAATATTACATTAAGAACTCGCTCAGGAGAAACACGTAAGGTACAATTAATAATCAAAGCAAATTAAATAGAATCAAAAGCACAAAAATAGTATATTGTGTTATTAGGAGTAAAAGTAAGATTTTATGTGACGAGTGTGGTAGTTTAAACGACGAGCGAAGCGAGTCGGATAAATGCACGCGAGGCACACAAAGACACTTTTACTCCGAATGACACATTATATTTTTTCTTCAAACGTAGATATTTAAAGAAAAATATCTACTACTGACGTTACATTTTACGTAAATTACGTTTGCGACACGTTTGCGATTTCAATTGCCCTGTAGCTATGGATACTTATTTGTTCCCTTTTGGTTATAAACATTGAAATGAATTTTCTCACGTTTTAACGTTTAAATAAAAACTGTGCAATTTTATATCCTCCTTGTGTGCAATTATGTCGGAATTTGAAGGATTCTAATGTAATGTAAGTCGCCTGAAGTTCAATTGGATGGAAATCTAATAGTGTGGCTGAAAGATATGTCCACGAATCACTGCAAATCAATATAATCTTTTCTTATCACTTTAATTCTAAGTATTCTTATTCTCATTACCGTCCCTGTAATTGTAATCTGTAAGTCTGCTATTCTTTAATAATGTTATTTCCTCAAAAGTAAACTCTATTTATATTTCAATTCACAGGTTATATATTTAAATTTGACAGCTATGGATCGTATTTAGTAACTTTATTCTTAGGTTACCTAGCGTGTTATAGTCAGGGACGTAGCCAGTATATTTTTGTAGGGTGGGCCACCGGTGGGCCAAAATTATTTTAGGTGGGCCACTAAGAAAAGTTTTGTACTTAGGGTGACCAGATTTATAAATTACAAAACCGGGACATTTTTTAAAGGATTGTAAAACCAGTGGCGACTTGTGTACTAAAATTTTGGTGAAGCAAGGTTTCCAGAAAAATAAGCGTCGCAGGCGAATTTTTTTTTCATTCAAGGTCAAATGCCTTATAATTGAAAGTTACAATTTTTCAAGGGATGTGAAGCTGCATGTTTTTTCCATTTCTTTTTTATATTCGTCTTCTTTATAAACACACTTTCTTTTTCGCATTTTGAAATTCGATAAATAAATGAACCCGTTTCTGTAAACATGTGTTTAAAAAATAAAAATAATACTTATACATATAATTTAATATGTATACTTACTCATAAATTAAAGTAAAAACATCCTTTATTATACTGATCTATGACAATTTTGCTAGGCAACCCCTACATAAACATTTCCAACCCGCGGGGTGGAAGTGAAATATATTATTTCCCACCCAAGAGATTGCCATTGCAGTTAGGAATGACATATTTCCCAACCTCTAAAAGGTTAGGAATCGACATATAACTATAATGATTGTGAATAAAATAATATTACTGTTTCTTTACCATAAATGCCATCATTGTTTTGGAATGAGAAATGCAGTTCAAATAATGTGCGTAAACTGTTTTCTCTCATTTGACTTTTAAACGGGTGGGCCAATGGGTGGGCCAGAGTTTTTGCAGGGTGGGCCTGGCCCACCCTGGCCCACCCCTGGCTACGTCCCTGGTTATAGTGACATTTAGGGCGATATTACAGGTTTCTTTTATTAAGGCTATTTCTTATTCGTTGATTCTGTATAGTTTCTATGGATATTTATTTATTTTATTTCTACGCCGCCGGAGTAGAAATAGCTAATTTCTAACTTCTAACTTCTACCTTGTGAATCAAGTCACAAAAGATGCTACTTTTATGACGTTTGAAGAAAAAATATTTTCGAATATCAAATTCACGTCAAATTCAAATGTTTCCTATGCATACTTATTTTCCACCTCAAAAAAACACGTGGACAAATAGTTGCGTCGATATTAAATATGTAGGTTCTTAACGTGACGTTAGCGACATCTATTGACCAGAATTGAGTACTACTGGCATATAAGTTTGCAAAGGTTGAAAGCAACATACGTCAAGTTCTTTCACTAAAGCACTCTTTTCTACTTGACAGTAAGAGGACCATTTCACAATTTTATTTTTATGGTATTGCAAAAAAGTGGACAAGGAACCGTTTTAAATTATTCGACTGAATAAACTTTTGTTATAATCTTCCTATATTTACATTAGTAAAATCGAATATGGACAGAACAAAAACTATTATTTTATATAAATATATACAGGGGTAGATTCAAATTTGTAATATAGGAAATACGAGCCAAAAACTTATAATAGTTCGATCGGTTTATATTTTCAACAAACAAATTATAAAACCTACACAAATAGTGAGAAATTTCTACAAATTTCTTTCAATATTTGAAAACTGAATATGTTATTCAAGTATTCCACCATTTAATATTGGGTTACATCGCCTTTATTAGTAATACCAGCTTTAATTCTATTAGCTATTGTATCCCTAAGCCCTATGAATTTTTCTGTGAATATTGTCCCATTTTGTACGCATAGGATTTTTGCGAAGTTATTCTTCATTTTGCCAAATGCAAAAGGTCTCGGTAGAAGGTAAATCTGAATTGGAAGAAACCCTTAAAATGCCGGGCGAACTATTATCACCAGTCATTTGCCCCACAGTTTTTGTAAGCTTTAAGTCTAATTTAAAATATCCGAAATAATTTTGAGACTTCTAATTATTTGTGTAGATTTTATAATTTGTTGAAAATGTAAACCGGTCGAATTCTCTAATTAAATTAGACCAAAAGTGTAAATACAAAAAATGTTCAGAATTTTTACCTCTCGCTAAGAGAGGTATTGCATTCATGCTAAAAATCGCATATCCAGATTTTATTGAATAAGCACGTTTTAAGGTCCCTACAATCCGATTTTAACATTTTTATGATGATGTCTGTATGTGTGTGTGTGTGTGTGGATGTATGTGTGTGTGTGTGTGTGTGTGTGTGTGTGCGCGTATGTATGTATGTATGTATGTATGTATGTATGTATGTATGTATGTAGGATGTTGGAAGGACGATTACTCAAAAACTATGACTTTATATTTGTTTAACTACGTATTTCCCAATCGGACATTCATGGGAAGATCTGAAAAGGTTTTGGTAACAATTGGACAACCGGAAGTAGAAGGTTTTTGAAAAAAAAATCTTCGAAATATTATTTTTTGAAAATTTTTCTTGCTAATATTAAAAAAAATTCTCTATCTGATACATTTAAATATTTTATTATATATTTTATAGATTTAGGGATAAAAGGTATATAATATATAAAATAATCTGTTGTAATAAATTTTACAGCCGAAAGAATGCCATGGAAAATAGTTGAAAATTTAAATTGTTTGTAACTGACAGATAAATGTCAGTGTCAGAAATCCGGAGACATTACTGAAGACTTTTTCTGGGAAGTACATACATTATATTATTTCTTAATGTATTAATAGTTAAATATTTTATATTATAGGTATATTACACTTATCCTTCTGAAATACTGTTAATCCCGACAATGAATTGGAAACATTTCGAAAAATTAGAAGAGTAGGACAACATTTCTTCATAGAATGAATTTAAAATTAATAAATCTAAATATAAGGAATAGATATATGTAAGTAGAATTTTTGGTGTAGAGTGTAGGTATACACGAAATGTTAAATAAAATAGATCGCGAGCAGTCATGCGACTTTGTTGGCCTTGGCAAGCAGATATGGTGGACCTTGTCAGAATGATAGCTAGTAATTATATACATAGATGTCAAATATCATAATTTCTCATTCTAAATTTAGTGACTTTCCAATTCCATGTAGTTTATTTTCCTCGACAATTCCGCACTCCTGGTGACAAATTAACTACGTGAATTTAGAAACCTTGAAATTTTTAAAGAAACATTCTAAAGGTGGATTTATAAATCGCACAGCGCACAGAAATAATTTAGCATAGCATAACACAGAATTTGAACATGGAAATACGTACATCCATTTATGATTCGCACAGCGCATAGCGGCACACAGAAAATAATTTAGTATATAGCACAGGAATTGACCAATGTTCATTTCCCTGTGCGCTGTGTGTGCGTCGGGTATGTTCGTGGTATTTCGTGATAGTTCGACTTAATATTTGAAACAAGCGCCACGAGAGCGTTTAACATATTAGGCATTTAATAAATAATATATTAATTATTAAATAAAATTAGAATTAGGTAATTTTACAATCCATAGTTAAAATTGTAACTTCCAGATAAATGAACAATATATCGATATAAATTTGTCATTTGACAGTTTCTTTTGTTTCAGTGTTGTTTGTTTAACTAAAAGTTAAAATTTTAACCAGAGATTGTAAGATTGGCCTTTAGAAGAGTTTCTACGTCCATTAACAATTCTACAAACAAAAAAAAATGTTAACAAAACTATATAACCAACTTCTTTACTCTATTTTTCTATGCGATTTATAAATCCCCTAAGTAAATTCTATGCTATGCTGTGTTGTGCTGTGCTGTGCTAAATTATTTCTGTGCGCTGTGCGATTTATAAATCCACCTTAACATTTGACATCTACGTACATAATAATTAATTATCATTCTAAAACGGGCTCCCATATCTGCTTGTCAAGGCCAACAATGTTACATGACTGCTCTCACCCTATACTTATGTAACCAAAAACGTAAGTGGCGAGAGGTATTGTGCTGGCCACAACAGATTTTTTATATTATATTAGTGTTACAATTTTACTGGAAACAACATGTAACGTCATTTTTTTCCCTATTACAAACATAATTTGTAGCAAGGTTACACAATTCAACTTAATGCTATTAACAATTGTTTCAGTATTTTTTGTATTAAGTGATGACTCAACCCTCTTACAATGCCTCAGTTAACCTGGAACCTCCGACAATCGAGAGTATACTGTAATTAAAAGATTGTGCAATGCTTTATTTTTTTCTTTTGTGTGCATAAAATGTCATTTCAGCCCTGTGTATTCATATTATGCAGTGTATTTGATTTTAGTTGCAACATATCGTCGCCTAAGTGGCAACATCGGCTATCTAATTTCTTGGACAAAACGAATTATCAACCCGTTTCTTATTCAAAATTTCGCAGGAAATCGATTGGGCTGCTCAGTTTTCCGATCCAGCCACCAGAAAGTGCATGAATTGCAAAAATTACAACAGTGGCTAACTAAAATAGATTTTTCGCGAAATTTTGAATAATAAATAATTTACAAGCCGTTGTATTTATAGCGATAGCCATGCAACTCAAACAAAATTTGTCCACCATTTTATAATCTGAAGCTTTTCTACATGAGAAAACTGTTCCATACTTTCAAACAAATATGTTATTTAACGAAAATAACAAAACACAACCTTTTTTGACAGTTAAGATGGCAAACAATTGTTCGTAATTTTGTTTGGGTTCTATGGCTACAGGTATAAATCAGTTACCTGCAGAAAAAATTAAAATTGATTTTCTCGGTTATGAAATGTCAAAAATAAATTCTTATTATTAATTCTGGTGCAGAATTTAATTCTCTACAACATTTATTTGAAGTATTTTCGTCTAAAATAATTTGCGAATTTTTGCGCAAGGAAAAACTGATTTCCCATGTTAAACGCCTATGGCCAGGTTTTTAATTAACACAATGTATATCATTCTGTTTTAAAGTAATTCTCGAAAGTAGAAGTGGTGCGATAATTTTGAACAGGAGTTTATATTGTAACGTTTTATTTATATGGGTGAAGTGTAAAACTTAGACAAATATTATTAGTTAAAAGAATACGTTTATTAAACAAATAAATAATTAAGGTTAAATATTAAAAGGATAATAAAAGTAACTAACACTAAGATTAAATAATTATAAACACTAAGAATATTATTAAATACTTAAACACTAAGATTATTTATTTAAACAACTAACACTACTATTTATGTCACTAATTACATTTATGTTCACTTCTGGTCGACTGTTTGTTTATATCACCAACTATTCACGACGCTTATTTATATCAGACTTCTTTACTCGTTACTTCTATATTACAGACTATGTTCGCTGGCTTTGCGACGAGTTATATACCCTTTTGTTCTCGAACCTACTAGAATACTCGCAGATAAACAGCATGCACAATAGATCACGTCATCGCGACAGGTCCGCTACGCGCGGACATTCGGGCGCGACACAGCGGCGACGTTACACTGCCCCCTCCTTAAGACTGTTTCGTCCCGGAACAGTTCGTGATGACGAAATCTGCATGTACTACCCTTGGTGCATTTCGAACTCTTAAAGAAGTGACAGTCGATGGTCCGCTCGACTTCTTTCTGTCCGTTAGGGTTAAAGCTGCAGACGAGAATTTCAACGCCGGTGAAACGGAAGAGGATCTATAACATGTTCCTTACAATCCTCCAACCCAAAGCGTCTAGACCACAACCTAACTTCGGTACCCCTAGCTTCAAAATGTCATTCTCCAGTAGATGATCCCTCAAATCGCACAGCGAGTTCCATAGGCTGTGATACGACGGCTTCTGCTACGAACGTGGTTTTGTAACAAGGTAGTAGATGTACCGCTGATGGTCTGCATTGCTATCTCTCAGTCGTAACGTTTTCCCAACAGATGGACGTTGGTTGGCCAGTTATTATAGTCGTCCATATTTCGCCGAACAGGTCTGTTACGCGCGGACATTCGGGCGCGACACAGCGGCGTCAGCTATGGCGCGGCGGCGGCGAGGGCTACGGAGCGGCGATGTTACAATATTAAAAGTTGCATTGTGAAACATGTAAAGAAAATAAATTATAATATCGTTTGTGTGTGTGTATATCATAAATCAAGCCATATTTACAAACTGCAACGTGGATGATTTATTAAAGCAACTGGCCATTAGTATGAACAAGTGATTAAATGTGATTAGCGAGCATTTGACTAGCATTGTTTTATCCCTGTCAATCATGTATAGTTTGGTTCACGAAAGATGACAATTCAAGGCCATTTGTTCGAAGAAAGAATAACATTTTATATAGCGGTAGTATAGCAACATTATGTATTAGAAAGAGATAGATTATTTGCCGTATGTCTACGTGATTTATGCTATATGACAGATATACGTTCCATATTCACATTGCTCTCTAACACACTCAAAGTAATAGGAACGTATGTCGATGAGTTGCTGGTAAGCAAATATCTATTGAACTGCCCTCTACGTTAAAGCAAATCCAGTGGCGGAGTTTGTTTTTTGAATTTGACGCACGATTTGACGTTTAATCAAAATTTTATTGAACATAATCATGGGAGAGAAAGGAAAAACTTTGCGAAGGCAAGCTATTCAATTTGTGCATAATGAACACGAATATTTTCAACGGGAAACAGAAAATAATGGACTATTATTAGATCTTCATCAGGTGTAGCAGGTAATATATGTGAATATATTTTTTTAATTTCTTTGCAAATTGAAATTGCTAGACAAAAGAGGTTCCATGATTAATAAATGAAATTTAACAAGTATTCTATTTTAGCGTACAGCAGATGCGCTACAAAAATCTGAAACCACAGTAAACAGGGTATTAAAACGTGTTAATAATATCGAAAATGAAGAACAATTAACTTCTGAAAAAAACGACCCAGAAAATCAACTGCAACAGCTGATCTTGATACTTTTAACACCGATGCAATTAGAAGAATAATATATGAAATATATGCTAACAGTAAGTAGTTTATTACTTATTTTTAAAATATAAAAAATCTTTGAAAATGTGTAGACGTTTAACATTTAATTTTGAATGATTAAAATGTATCCACAAATATTATACCTGATGCACGCCTATGTGTATGGAATGTAGTGAAGCTATTTGCAAGTAATATTATACCAGATGGTTTGAAAATGACCTTGAATTGTCATCTTTCGTGAACCAAACTATATTTATTATTTTAGAGAAAAATACGTCAAATAAAAGTTATAGAAAAATTAATTGCACACATCTTTTATTTGAAGTATTTTTCTCTAAAATAATCTATAAAACAATGGTATGGTTTGGTTCACGAAAGATGACAATTCAAGGCCATTTGTTCGAAGAAAGAATAAACAACATTTTATATAGCGGTAGTATAGCAACATTATGTATTAGAAAGAGATATATTATTTGACGTATGTCTACGTGATTTATGCTATATGACAGATATACGTTCCATATTTACATTGCTCTCTAACACACTAAAAATAATGGGAACGTATGTCGATGAGTTGCCGATGTGCAATTATCTATTGAACTGCCCTCTACGTTAAAGCAAATCCTGTGGCGGAGTTTGTTTTTTGAATTTGACGTTTAATCAAAATCAACGAATAAGTTTCTAATTTTGTTCCGCGATGTAATTGAACATAATCATGGGAGAGAAAGGAAAAACTTTGCGAAGGCAAACTGAAACAGGGTGTTAAAACGTGTTAATAATATCGAAAATGAAAAACAATTAACTTCTTCTGAAAAAAAGAACCACCCAGAAAATCAACTGCAACAACTGATCTTGATACTTTTAACACCGATGCAATTAGAAGAATAATATATGAAATGTATACTAACACTAAGTAGTTTATTACTTATTTTCAAAATATGTATTTATATCATTGTTTTCAGTATTTTTATAATTATACATAGGTGCTGTATCTTTATGTTCATTATTATGTATATCAAAATAAAATATATCTTTGAGAATATAATTCCTTAGTCACGTGACATGTTTTCCGCCAATCAACATTCAAAATCTCCCTAGCTACGCGTTTATCACAGCGATGATAAAAAACAAAGAAATAAACACCGTATTTATAGTCGTTACTAAGGGATTTATTTTCTTTATTTATGACATTGACGGTTAATTTTGAGTATAAAAATAAATAATAACAATAATTCAAACTCCGAAATATTAAATAAAACTCGTAAGTACCATGTTTTAATACAATATGAATATGTATATCAAAAGTTAGGTTAGGTTGGATTGCAAAAAAACATTATATTCTCTCATTAAATATAAGCTCGTGATATGATTAATAATCGAAGATATTGCTCGTGAAACCGAAGCAGCACCAGAGACAACTAATCTACTAACGTAGAGAGACCTGCCTCTGCCGGCAAAATTTCTAGTGATAGAAGTTTTTCGCCATCTATGTTCATAACCACTAACTAAAGGCGTTTTTGTAAAATAGCGGTATTTTTTGAAATTTTTATATTCAAATAACAAGTTATGAAAAAAAAAATACACTTAGAAATTTGTACGAAAATATATTTTGCAATGTTTGCAAATACAATATGTTCATTACACATACATTTTTTAAATTAATTAAAATATATGGAAAAGTTTCATTTATCTATAAAATGAAACTTTTCCATATATTTTTAGGAATGAATCAATCAGTTGATTTGGGCGGGTGTCTTTTTTGGTAATTCTTTTATTGATGTTACTTAGAAAGTGCTTTAACATTATATGACTTAAAGTTAAAATAATATTTTTTATTAATGTGTTGCCGTGTATATCGCACGGACACATTAAATTCCATGAATTTATGTTGTTGTTATATATTGTTTCGATTCGGAGTAGTAGGTTCAGCAAATAAAATTCTACTGGAATTTTCAGATAAAGCCGTCGTAGTTGCAGGTGTACAGGTTTCTGGAGTACTTATTTTTGAATAAGACCCACTGAAAGCTTCAACATCTGTGGATCCCTGTACTTGTTTGGGTATAATAACAGGTATTAAATTTCCAGAAAAACCAGGTAAACCGTCAATGCTGCTAGATCCGAATACTTCTTCGAGTGCGACTTGCCCACGTGGTATATTCGTAGAAGGCCCAGTTGAAACGCTTGGCTCCCTCATTTCTGGTTCTACACAGATAACAAAATGATAATGATAAAATAACAATAATTGACTGGAATACAACTGCCTTCTTCGTGGATATATATATATATATATATACACTCTATATCTCCCAGTTGATCCTCACGTCATCATTTTCCGATGCAAGAATTACTAAACATTTATCTTGCATCTTTGTCGTACACACATGACATATATGACATTTTTATTCGCTATCTCATTATCGTCGGATTTTCAGAGGGGGTAAACTCTATCTCCGTTCAACCAAAGGCTAAAAATGAAATAGAAACGGTATTGTAACCACGGTAACAAAAAATGTCATTTTCAAATATTTTAATTGTTTGAATATTCATGTCATTCCTGTCATTCATGTGATTAAGGTTATTTTCACGTTAATAATTTGTATTTCATTGTGTGTTTCTAGTTTTGTTAATTCTTGTTATTTTATATTAATTTGTTGTTGTTTGTTTTCAATTTTGTTCGTAGTTTAATTTCTTATTTGTTTATATTTAGTATCTAAAGTAAGTTTATATTTAGTATTTAAAGTGTTCCATAATGGCAGCCTCTACTTCTGGTATGAATGTTAGGCGGAAAAAGCCAATACTTAAAAGTGCAAGCCGGAAAATGATACTTAATTTGTACAATTATTTTTGTCAAGAAAAAGAGAATAATGCTCCATTATTACCAGAAGAAGACAAACAGAAAAATCCAGAAGACAAAAAAGTTATGTGGACGACTTCTCCAAAGAAGCTATTAGAAGAATTATTTACGACATGTATACAAAACGTAAGTTAATTTTAAATGTTATTAATTTTTATTAAAGTTCGCATATTATTAGGAGAACATATAACTTTGGATACATTACTAGACAGGATTATACAACAAGAAGTATGTAAAATATCCAGGACTGCCCTTAGGTTTACAATGTTCCAGTTAGGATTTCAGTACAGAAAAGATGATAACCGAAGAGGATTGTGCGAAATTGATTCTGTTATTGTTAAAAGAATTAATTTTCTGCGACAATATGTGGAAAATAAGAAACACACTCAACTTCCTCTCGTATTCTTAGATGAAACTTGGATCTTTTCGAAAGGATCCGATAGACGCTCCTGGCAAGATGATACCCCATATACAGTGAAAAAGCTCACCACTGTAGGAAAAAGGTGGATCTATTTTTAAAGTATTTAATATTAAAATTATAAATACCATGAATATGATTTTTAGTATTTGTTATATGTATAATTTATATTTATTTTTGCATTATTTTTTATTTCTATTATTTGCATAATTTATATTTTTCTTATTTTCCTAGATACATTGTATTAAGTGCTGGTGGTGAAAAAGGATTTATTCCTGACACACATTTGGTTTTTGCTTTAAAATCCAACGTCGGGGATTACCACGGTGAAATGAACGCAGAAACATTTGAGCATTGGCTGGAACATTGTCTTTTGAAAAAACTAGATGAGCCCAGTTTAATAATTTTAGACAATGCTCCATACCACTCACGAGTGAAGGAAAAAATCCAAACAATTTATGGAGTAAGCATGCTTTAAAAGAATTTTTAAGGAAGCACAACGTTTCATTCCAGGAAACAGATTTAAAAACAGAATTATTATTTAAAGCCAAGAATGTGCCTTTGGAGAAAAAATACTTTGTAGACGAACTAATTTATTTAAACGGGCATCAGGTATTAAGATTGCCACCATATCACTGTCATTTTAATGCAATAGAGATGGTTTGGTCGCAAGCTAAACGCTATTATGATGCGCACATTGGGCGGAACAGTGGAAAAGCTGAAGAAGTAATTACCATGTGGCATGAGGCTCTCAATGATGTAACTGTTCAAAATTGGAAAAATTATGTTACACATGTTGACAGAATTATTGGCGAGCAATGGCAGGAAGAAATGCAACTCGACATCTCTGAAAATCAACATCCGGTCGTAATTTATTTACAAGAATCGGATACAGAAGATGAAGATTTGTTATAACTGAAAAAAAAAATACTTGTCAATGTTCATTATTTTCATTTATTTCTTTATTCATGATGTCTTTCAGTATTATTTCTTATTTTAGCACCCACCATTTTCAGTATTTATATTAACGACCAACCGATTGTATTAATAATTACATGGGAATGGATAGCCAATATTCCATGTTATCTGGGAGTTACTTACTGAGACACGTTTTAGAACATCAGCTCTTACCCTGTTCTACTCATGCGCTGAGTATGCTGTTTTAGTATAGGAACGCTAAGCGGTTGAATTCTTTATTAACCTAAACTTGCCGAATAAATACTGGTTGCCTGAAATATACACCAGTCAACCAACTGTACCTGTTTAGCGGGCTAGTTCCACCAAAAATTATACGGTCGATGGCCAGTATGGAAGAGGACTCCAAACAGTTACATGATCCTCGGCTATTTACCTGGTCGAACTCGACTCAGACCATCCTCTCTGTATATCCTCTACGAGAATCTAAGAATACAACAAAACGCTTAAAGTGGAATACAACGTTGAAGCCAGAAGATATAATAGGTATTCCCCTGATGAACAACTACCACCAGGAAATGACCAAAAATGGACCAATTAAAAAACTCTAATGCCCGGTTTTATAAACATAATTTAATCTCAGATTTCAAATCCGGGATTTTGTATGTATAGAAAACCTTGGATTATAATAATTATAAACCTGGATAAAAATTTAATTCGCTTTTATAAAACCTACAAACTCAAGTAGGAATGTGTGAAGTAAATATGTATAATTAGAGATTGTATCAACCTAGAAGAAAAATGCACGAAAGAAGACCCGACTAAAGCAACACCAGCAGCTATAAATTATGCTCTTTTCTAGAAAAATACAATTTATCTAGGCCACTTCTCTCTCGGGATTTTGCGGACGAATTTCCACAGGCGTGAAGGACGAATTTCTGGAGAAGATGTGTCTTCGCCATCTTAGTTAATGACGCACTTAGTAACTTATTGTATTATAAAATTGACGATTTTATATCAGTATATTTTGTTTTAATAACTTAGTTATGTATATACGATTAATAATAATTGTTATTTAATTATGATATTCTTATTATTGTGTTCTTAATTATGATTCCCCACAATAAAAAAAAAATAGGTAATCCCATTTTGTACCGTTCGGTGTAAGTGTATTCCCAGGATGTCAGGCGCACCGAGCCGCAGTGTGACGCGATATGATAATTTCTTTTTTGTTGCCGAATGCCTCCCATCCAATATATCATTACTGTGGTACTGTCTAGTCTGCTCGGAATTGCCGATCACAAAACTAACGTTTTAGCCACATTGCCGTACTGCTGACAATAAAAAATCCATGCTTTGTTCCGGTTTTTGTTCTAAATAAATCCAATCTTGTAAATTAACACTATTTTCGTAAAAAATATTTTTGTTGAGTTTTATTCAAATTATATTGTGCATATTGCTATTACAAAGACGCCGTTTCTAAAATTGCCAATTATTTGACAATAAAAGAGGTATATTTTATTTAGTTTACTTATATCATAATTATTGCAAAATGCATGTCTTACTTCGAAATTTTATGAATAATTAATAAATATCAATACAGTATAGGTTATATTATAATACTGTCAGTTGTCAGTTTTGATTTGTATGGATACTTCGGAAATCACGCGATTTCATCCGATTCCACCCGACAACATGACGTCATCAATTCCCTTCCTCCCCTGGCGATTTGAATCATATGGTTACGAACGATGACGTGGGGATCAAGTCGTGGAAACGGACTTTATATATATATATATATATATATATATATATATATATATATATATATATATATATATATATATATATATATAGAATAATACATACCACTGTTAGTATTTAAAATGGTTGGAACAGCCCCACGATTCAACTTCAACAACTGTGGCGTCTGGAAGCAATGTTTTTCAAAATGTAAAGCACATACTCGTAAATGTACTCTTACAGAGGCTGGTTTTTCTTTCACAATGTCGCCCAAATGCATATTATTTGCCCACTTTTTACACAAATCCTCTGATTGAGGAAAACAGAAAAATGGTAACTTCCCACCTTCCTTGTTCCAGCTCTTGCAGCCAGGAACAATACATTTGAAGACTCGCATGGCCTGAAAACAAATATAATATGTGATTAAATTTGACATTAATTGAAATTCACATTTCAAATAAGAATAATATAATCTCTGTTTAAATTATAAGAGCAAAACAAGCCACCCCCCTTGAAATTGCAAAAAAGGCTTTTAAACTGTTTACATTTATTGAAATTTATACTCAAATAAGAATAAAATAATTTAGCTTACCTTTCAAATATAATCAAGTACTAAATCACTAAAAGAATTCAACACAAATTTATTAAATGAACCTTTCAGCTTAACACGTAGCATAAAAGTGCCCGAAGAAAATGGTGGTCAGTTAATTTTTTTAACAACCTGCTTGTGCTGCCACCTATTATTATTTTGATCAGTTAGAAATTTTTAAAACTTGATTGTGCTACCATCTATCATCATGACCACAAACTAACTGCCCCCACCACGCAATTCTATCACACAAATGCCGTAAGAGTGTCCTTCGGACTCGTGAAACCTGCAGCTCGGTTTCACTCGAGAATATTATCGATGATAATCATATCACTTGTTATATTACGTTTGAAAATGTGTAGACGTTTAACATTTAATTTTGAATGATTAAAATGTATCCACAAATATTATACCTGTACCTGATGCACGCCTATGTGTACAGAATGTAGTGAAGTTATTTGCATGTAATATTATACCAGATGGTTTGAAAATGACCTTGAATTGACATCTTTCGCGGACCAAACTATACTAGCGACCATTATGTTTAGATTTATTTAGTAGCCCAGCTTGCGCCGGGCAATGAAAAATTTGTAAAGACTCATTTGAGTTACCCTCCTCCACGGAAATCTTTAGTAAAAGGCGAAAGATTTATTCGCTTAGAAGGAAGGTCAGAGTAACAAATGAAAACATTATTCAAGGTATTGTACTATCTTATGCTGGTATGACGACAATAGAGGGAAATAACTTCATTATTAGTTTTAAAGAGATATATTTCACATTTTATATAAGTATTTAAAGTAATGTAATTAAGAAAAAGACAAATTCATGAATGTAGAAGTGATTATTTCATAAGGTATTATTGAATTTAAAAAATTAATTCTTTTGTACATTTTATTGATGTCTGGTTGTCTAAACACTTGTAGCGCCATCTGTTACAAGAATTACTATCTACTTGGTTAATTACCAAAGTTATGCCACCAATAGATGTCAGCACTAAATCAATTCATCGCTCAAAGAAAACATTTTCAAATTTTATTAGAAGCAAAAATAAATGGAACGTGTTTATGATTCAAAAAGTATTGACTTTTATAATAAGGCTAGAAAAATTATACTAATAAGACTTTCAAGAACAGATGTATACACAGATCTACATATAAATTGATGTAGATCTGTGCAGGCGCTGATACAAGGGGGGGGGGTAATTCCCCCCCCCCTGAGATTACAGGGCTTATTTATTTGTACAAATATCATAGGCAATAATAAAGAGTACTTGGATATAAAAAAGATAAAATAAATATAATTTACAAAAATGCCGCAACCTCAACCTCGAAAACTTTTTACAAGAATATGACTGTGATGAGGACACGGTAAAATCAAAACTAAAATCTGAACTGGAATTATGGCAGGCTAAATATCAAAGAATACTAAAAACAGATCACACTGAGATGCCTGAATCCTATATACAACTGTACAAGTGTACATTGCCTGTAGTGTATTATGTACTTTACCGACAAGCGTGGTAAGCGCTGAGCGAAGTTTTTCTGTTCTCCGAAGATTGAAATCATGGTTAAAATCGCAAATGGGAGAAGATAGACAAAGTGGCTTAGCACTTTTACATATACATCGCGATATAGATATTAATGTAGCAAATGTAATAAATAGATCTGCTAAAATTAATGCTAGGAAGAAGGAATTTCTTATATAATTGTAAAATTGTAAGGACTGATATGTATAAATATGTACCTATACTGTATCTGGTTTAAGATTGCAGTGGTGTGAAAATAGAAGCAGTTTGATCTTGTATTATCCAATCAGATTTCTGATTTCAACCATGTAATCATTTAATATCCTTACATAAAAATGTTGAGAAAAAATCAATAATTAAAATTTAAATAAATTTTATTTTTATAATTATTTTTCAGTAGGCTGTCTATGAAATACAAAAATGCTATATGTCAATTTGAATTATTTAGTACATAATTCTTAGGCCCAGTTGCATAAAACATTGTTAACTTTAATCATGTTGTTAACTCTGACAAGGCTTATTTTATCCAATGTATTTTTGATACATATCCATGGTTGCAATGTACATTTCATCTAACAACGTTTTATGTTTTATGCAACTGGCATCTAATGTTGCAAGTAGAAGACTATTTATAAAGTTATTAACAAGTATTTATTTCAATGCTTTTTCATTCATAACCTGCTAAAAATAACTATAACAATAAAATTTATTTAAATTTCAATTGAATTTTTCTCAATATTTTTATGTAAGGATATAAAATGATTACAGGTTGGATACAGGAAAAAATGCTCTATCGAATGGGCCTAAAAATATATTATATCTCAGTGGGATCTGTTCTTGTAAAAAGTTTTTTTTTAATATAAATGGCACAAGTTTTTCTGATATGTATAGCACATTTACAAAAATATAACTTTGTGTTATTACTTGAGAGCCACTGGTTTAAAAAATATTTTCTGCTCAAATTGGATGTCCCCCTTGGTCTCCTGTAAGATTGTCTGATCGTATTTTATTCTATCTCTAATAATATAGGAATTATTTGAGGTAGTTCGTTTAGCTGTTATACCTACCCTGAATTTATTGTTTATAACTGAAATAATTGTAACTTGTTATGTGACACGAACTCTTTTACATGTGATTTTATATGTTCCTATATGTTATATTATTCCTCATATTAAAAATTAATAGTTATTTAACTATCAAGTGTGTTAATGAGGGCGATTAATGATCGAGACATTTTAACGCGTGAGCGTAGCGAACGCGTTAATTGTTGAGATCATTAATCGCCAATTAACACACGTGTTAGTTACAATATTTTTTCGTTGACCGTATCTTACTTAAATGGAAAATCTAATTTTATTCCATGACAAATTTTTTTAGGTTAGTAATGGTTGACCGAACGTCAAATTTTACGTCGGAAAATCAATAAGTTTTGTCATCAATTGTTTTCAGTGGGTGCGTTCAGTGTACTTAATGCTAGACAACGCAAGCGGTTTTTTATGTTATTTGAGGAATTCTATTCTTTCAAATTCATTTTAAAGGTATGCTACGTGAATATACCTAGCTAGTAGGTGTCAAAAGCATGACTTTTAATTCTGTCTACCTTTTTGCTACAACTTAGCGTTAGCAAAATACATGCTGTGTTCCATGTGGTGAACGCTCCCAAAAAATCGTTTATTAATAAAAAATCATGCATTAATAGGGGTCATTAATGAATGATTTTCTATACATTAAGATAGCCTATTAATAAACGGTCGACGGAAAAATGCATTTATAGTTATTTAACTATCAAGTGTGTTAATGAGGGCGATTAATGATCGAGACATTTTAACGCGTGAGCGTAGCGAACGCGTTAATTGTTGAGATCATTAATCGCCAATTAACACACGTGTTAGTTACAATATTTTTTCGTTGACCGTATCTTACTTAAATGGAAAATCTAATTTTATTCCATGACAAATTTTTTTAGGTTAGTAATGGTTGACCGAACGTCAAATTTTACGTCGGAAAATCAATAAGTTTTGTCATCAATTGTTTTCAGTGGGTGCGTTCAGTGTACTTAATGCTAGACAACGCAAGCGGTTTTTTATGTTATTTGAGGAATTCTATTCTTTCAAATTCATTTTAAAGGTATGCTACGTGAATATACCTAGCTAGTAGGTGTCAAAAGCATGACTTTTAATTCTGTCTACCTTTTTGCTACAACTTAGCGTTAGCAAAATACATGCTGTGTTCCATGTGGTGAACGCTCCCAAAAAATCGTTTATTAATAAAAAATCATGCATTAATAGGGGTCATTAATGAATGATTTTCTATACATTAAGATAGCCTATTAATAAACGGTCGACGGAAAAATGCATTTATAGTTATTTAACTATCAAGTGTGTTAATGAGGGCGATTAATGATCGAGACATTTTAACGCGTGAGCGTAGCGAACGCGTTAATTGTTGAGATCATTAATCGCCAATTAACACACGTGTTAGTTACAATATTTTTTCGTTGACCGTATCTTACTTAAATGGAAAATCTAATTTTATTCTATGACAAATTTTTTTAGGTTAGTAATGGTTGACCGAACGTCAAATTTTACGTCAGAAAATCAATAAGTTTTGTCATCAATTGTTTTCAGTGGGTGCGTTCAGTGTACTTAATGCTAGACAATACACGCGGTTTTTTATGTTATTTGAGGAATTTTATTCTTTCAAATTCATTTTAAAGGTATGCTACGTGAATATACCTAGCTAGTAAGTGTCAAAAGCATGACTTTTAATTCTGTCTACCTTTTTGCTACAACTTAGCGTTAGCAATACATGCTTTGTTCCATGTGGTGAACGCACCCAATAAATCGTTTATTAATAAAAATCATGCATTAATAGGGGTCATTAATGAATGATTTTCTATACATTAAGATAGCCTATTAATAAACGGTCGACGGAAAATATATTTATTTTTACCCCAGGGAATATAATTTGGTGCAGCTCTGCACTGGATTGTTTCTGCTGTTCTAAATTTGAAAAATGCAGCTCTAAATTCAAATTTTGTTGTTGCTTTCACTTTACTCTATATTATTTATTATTCAAATGTGTACATGAAACAAGAATTACAAAATATGTTCTTAATATTAGAACAAGCGTTTACCCCTGAGAATGTCACCTGGATCCGCTACTGGATCTGTGGATGTATGTTATTCTTTGAATTAATTAAAATCTGATGTGACATGTGTCGTATTATTCGTATTCGACTTGCTTGGACCTACTGAACATTAAATAATTAATGGAAGAATTTTCATCAAGGTAAAAACATATTTGTACGAATAATTTTTAACTTGTTCTTAATATCTAAACAATTTCAATTTCTTATATTTTTTACTACAATTATTAATATTTTCAAATAAATTTTGCGAACTCATTAAGAAAGTAAAACATTTTCCAGCTAGAGTGGTTAGTATTTATTCCTGTTAATTAGATATTTTTTATACATACTTAAAAAATAGTTATACTTTTATATGTAATATTCGTATATGAAGTACATAAACAAAAATAATAAATTAGGATACAATGATATTAACTGTAACATATTTTTTTATACTTGTTTAATCATTTATTTTATTAATGGATAGAACCAAGAACCAGTTTTGAGTTAACATCGTTAAATAATCGTGTATCATCGACAAAACTCGGAGACTGCTAGATGTAATGATAGTTGCCTAAATCCGATCCCATTAGCACTGTACGTTTTGAAAATTCCTTTGACATATTTTATTATTTGGAATTAAACTAAATAACTATTAAATTTACTGCTATATAATAAAATATTAAATTTTAAGTTTGTAAATTGTAATTTTGAAATGTTTTTGTCGTTTAAGCGTAATTTGAATTTGAATTTTGAGGTTGGTCGTTATCTCTATTGTCAGTTTACCATTGTCGCATGTTTATATACCGTCAGGAAGTATGTGTTGGTATCGCTTCTCGGCCTATGGCTAAGATCAAAGTGTAGTATCTGTTCTTATCAGCTTAATATCTGATATGTCCTGCACAGCAGGACCAGTATATTAAACTGATTTTTGGAAAATGACGGAGTGTTAGGGGCTTGCTCCACCTCTGTCACGGGTTGGCCTGGCATTGCAGTACCGCCAGGATCGGCCCACTTTCATTTAATTCAAACATAGATCTCTACTTCAATTAATACAACCATTTGAAATTTAAACAAGAATTATTTTCAATTTTGTTTGTAACTAACATCAATCAGTACATATAAACAACCCATAGTTCAATGAGTTTCAAAACCACTATTTACAATCGTGTTATTTTTAAATGATACTTCGTTAGTAAATTTCTTGCAAACAAATGAATTGTTCTTGCAACTTTCCTGCTACTCATTTTTTTTATAACGTTAGTTATTGGATCGTTTTCATCATTTTCCAAAACAAATTTATGTATATGAATTCCATAAAAAATATAGAAATTTGGAGTGATATAAAATCAAAGATTATATATATTTTCGAACAAATTAACACCAATATGAAATTCCTGCTATTATTAAACTCATTAATATTAAGAATACAAGATAATCGCCGTTAGTATGAACAACTGAAGAGTGATTAGCGAGCAGTTGACCAGCATTGTTTTATCTCTGTCAGTCGTTAATAGATTAAACTAAAACAGTTATAGGAAAATAATTGCAATTTTTTTTTTTCTAAAATAAATCATAAACAGTTGATAGAGATAAAACAATGCTAGTCAACTGCTCGCTAATCACCCTTAATCAGTTGTTTATACTAACTGCTCATAATTCACGAACCAAAAGAATTAAAAATCAATATATGCATTCTCATTATTATACTACGGTTTAAGTTGTACAGATGGCTCTGCATGTATTATGACTGTAGTCTAGCATTATATTTTAACTTAAAACCATCTAATATGTTTAAATGGCTGTTATTTATATTACAAATATGTGTAGAAATTATATATGATTTGATATCCAAAAACTATAATAAAATATTTGAAACGATATAGAAATAAAACGAAGAAAAGATGTGTTAACTCTACGAATCGTTTGCCTGTACAGTTGTAGTGATAAGGGAGTGTAGAATGTGAGCAAAGCATACTTACCTGGCGTAGGGGTTACCGTGATCAACAAGGCGGTTCCCCCAGGGTGAGGCTCTTCCATTGCACTACGGTTGGGCTGACCCCTGCGATTATCCCTAATGCGGATAACTCGGGCGCGTAATTTTTGTTAGTCGGGACTGCGTACGCGCTGTCCCGGTCTTATAAAATACAAACATAGTTTCAATGTTTTCCACCCACCCCACAATTTGGTACATGGTACGCGGTGTGCGGTTTGGCTTCAGAATAACCGGATAGAGCTTATAACATCTATTAATCAAAGAATAGCACAAAACAAATATTGTCACAGTACACCCGCCCCATGCGAATATTCCATTGTTGGAAGCATGAAGGTCGGAATATTATGGAGAGAGCATGAACTTGAACTGTTCGCAAGGGGATTGTAACCCGGTGGGGACGGAGGCAGGTACTGTATTAGTACACATTTATAGAGGGGATTCGCGAAACATCAAATGAACAACCATTATAAAACACGAAATATATCAAAAAGTCGCAAACGGCAAACACTTTTAGACAAATTTTGTACCGTTTTTACCTCCCGCTTCCTTTGGTAAGGGAGGTATAGGGATCGTGCTAAAAATCGCATATCGAGATTTTGGTATATGACCACAATTAAGGTCCCTAGAATCCATTTTTAACGTTTTCACGATGATGTCTGTGTGTATGTGTGTGTGTGGGTGTGGATCCTCTTTACGCTCTAACTCAAATACTATCACTCAGATAGTTTTGAAACCATGTATTTCTACCTTATTCTAACCCTAGGAGTCCGGAAATAATTTGATAAATTTGTTTCCGGAAACGGGTCAACAGTGACCCATGCAGTCTAAATTATTTTTTTTTAGATATTTTTTGCTTTTGTGGTTAATTTGAATAAAATAACAGCATGAACTGTTTATTTTTCATTTATTTTTCTGTTTATAATGATACAAATAAGAAAAATCTGATGTGGCCAGCACATAACCTCTCGCCGTATATTTTACCTGGCTGTATGCATAAAGCAAAGAATATTTTTATAAATACAAATAATATATTCATATAAATCTATGACGTATAAACTTCTTTGTTATTCAATAATAGCATGTCTCAACATGAAGATATTTTACCATAAATTATGTTACAATAAATTACAAAGTAGAGTACTATATATAAATATTAGGCTGGTAACAGCAATTTTCAATTCGAACAACGTTGTTTATTTCTCTTCATATTCTTCTAGTAAAAACATTAATTTTGGGCGGTCTAAAATGAATATATGGATTGTGCATCTATTCTTACATATCTTCTTTTACATTTTATTTTTTCATACATGTTATATCTAAATAACACTAATTCCCTTTAATAAAGTGACGGATAGATTGCACTCCGATTATTCTTATATCGATGTGTAATTTTGTCAATATTTACAACTTACTTGAGAAGAATTTGATAGCTTTTTCGCAATTCAAAGTTACTCTAGTCTATAGTACTGGTGTACATTGTCCCATAATGTTTGAAACAAATTTAAGTCCTTCAACCTAGACTTGTCATCTCCATAATAGTCACAGATCAAGAATTACGGGATTCTCCAAGTACATTTTTCTTTCATTACTCATTATTTCTGACACTGACATTTATCTGTCAGTTACAAATAATTTAAATTATCAACTATTTTTCATGGCATTCTTTCGGCTGTCAAATTTATTACAACGGATTATTTTATATATTATACTTCTTTTATCTCTAAATCTATGGAATATATAATAAAATATTTAAATGTATCAGATAGAGAATTTAATTTTCTTTAATATTACCACGAAAATTTTTCAAAAAATTATATTTAGAAGATTTTTTTTCAAGAATCTTCTACTTCCGGTTGTCCAATTATTACCAAAACCTTTTCAGATCTTCCCATGAATGTCCGATTGGGAAATACGTTGTTAAACAAATTTTAAGTCTTATAGTTTTTGAGTAACCGTCCTTCCAACATCCCACACACACACATCCACACACACACACACACACACACACACACACACACACACACACAGACATCATCGTAAAAATGTTAAAATCGGATTGTAGGGACCTTAAAACATGCTTATTCAATAAAATCTGGATATGCGATTTTTAGCATGAATGCAATACCTCTCTTAGCGAGAGGTAAAAAAGTAAAGCAAAAATTATTTTTTGTTTTCTAGGTAAATATTCACAATAAAGCTATAATACAAACATATTTTTACAAAACATAAAATATAATAATAATTGCATTGTTGAAACTAAATATGTTTTTTACCTCTCGCTAAGAGAGGTATTGCATTCATACTAAAAATCGCATATCCAGATTTTATTGAATAAGCACGTTTTAAGGTCCCTACAATCCGATTTTAACATTTTTACGATGATGTCTGTGTGTGTGTGTGTGTGTGTGGATGTGTGTGTGTGTGTGTGTGTGTGTGTGTGTGTGTGTGTGTGTGTGTGTGTGTGGATGTTGGAAGGACGGTTACTCAAAAACTATAAGACTTAAAATTTGTTTAACAACGTATTTCCCAATCGGACATTCATGGGAAGATCTGAAAAGGTTTTGGTAATAATTGGACAACCGGAAGTAGAAGATTCTTGAAAAAAAATCTTCTAAATATTATTTTTTGAAAATTTTTCGTGGTAATATTAAAGAAAATTAAATTCTCTATCTGATACATTTGAATATTTTATTATATATTCCATAGATTTAGAGATAAAAGAAGTATAATATATAAAATAACCTGTTGTAATAAATTTGACTGCCGAAAGAATGCCATGAAAAATAGTTGATAATTTAAATTATTTGTAACTGACAGATAAATGTCAGTGTCAGAAATAATGAGTAATGAAAGAAAAATGTACTTGGAGAATCCCTTAGTTCTTGATCTGTGACTATTATGGAGATGACAAGTCTAGGTTGAAGGACTTAAATTTGTTTCAAACATTATGGGACAATGTACACCAGTACTATAGACTAGAGTACCTAACTTTGAATTGCGAAAAAGCTATCAAATTCTTCTCAAGTAAGTTGTAAATATTGACAAAATTACACATCGATATAAGAATAATCGGAGTGCAATCTATCCGTCATTTTATTAAAGGGAATTAGTGTTATTTAGATATAACATGTATGAAAAAATAAAATGTAAAAGAAGATATGTAAGAATAGATGCACAATCCATATATACATTTTAGACCGCCCAAAATTAATGTTTTTACTAGAAGAATATGAAGAGAAAGTAAACAACGTTGTTCGAATTGAAAATTGCAGTTACCAGTCTAATATTTATATATGGTAAACTCTACTTTGTAATTTATTGTAACATAATTTATGGTAAAATATCTTCATGTTGAGACATGCTATTATTGAATAATAAAGAAGTTTATACGTCATAGATTTATATGAATATATTATTTGTATTTATAAAAATATTCTTTGCTTTATGCATACAGCCAGGTAAAATATACGGCGAGAGGTTATGTGCTGGCCACATCAGATTTTTTTAGGATGGTTCACGATCTTCATCTTTTTTACAATATTTATATATAGTTTCAATAATTTCTTTACGGTCTGAGTGCAAATTGCAAACAAATCTTTTACAATGGTTACATTTAGTAGAGTATTTATTGTCATTACTGCGACCTGAAAAACAACTGCCTCTTTTTGTTTTTGATTTTGGTACTTCTATTATTTGCTTTCGTGTACTTATTAGTTATTCCCGTTGCTTCACGACAGCCTCTTCTTACTCATCAAACTCGACCATTGCATATTTGAATAACTCGGATTTAGTGAGAGGTCTCCGTTTACTCCACATTTTGACACAAAAATTACATGTACATAGATTCTCAAAAGTCAATAATAAGACCGAAAGTAATTTACAAATACAGCAAACGATATGATGCGCCAAATAAACAACGTGTATTCGACAATTACACTAATTCCGAAAACAGGTTTGACGTGACCTAACAAGCATTTTATGAAATATCAGGAGAAATAAAATTCATATTCATACAAATAATATCAAAAATAATAGAAGATAACATAATAGGAGAACTTGAGAAAAATCAGGAACATAAAAAAATAATTGTAAGGAATACAGTAAATAATGCACATTTTGGGTCACGATTGACCCACTTTTAGTACTCCGAGGGCTAATATGGAAAGAAATTAGATTTTGGTGGCAATCGGATAACCGGATAACCAATGGCAGTTTACTTGAAGCTCAAGATAGTTTTTCTTCAAAAAATACCTTTAAATGTATTTTTTTCGAAATTTGTTATTATAAAAATTAAAGATTATTCCATTTTCTACAGGTTTGCTTTAATACTTTTTCTGTATATTCTATGGATAAATTTATAAAGTAATATAAAAAATTTCTCCCATAGGTAAATGGCGGGAGGTATTGTGTTTGTCACATCAGATTTTTGACGTAGAATAATATGGTGTTATTACATATTTTGAAAAATTAATAATTCTCAAGATATAACAGATACTTATATTTTTACCTCTCGCTAAGAGAGGTATTGGATTCATGCTAAAAATCTCATATCCAGATAGATTTCAATGAATAAGCACGTTTTAAAGTCCCTAGAATCCGATTATAACATTTTTACGATGATAGTCTGTGTGTGTTCGCCCCATGCGAATATTCCGTTGTTAGAAGTGTGACAATATTTGTTTTGTGCTATTCTTTGATTAATAGATGTTTATAAGCTCAATCCGGTTATTCTTAAGCCAAACCGCGCACCACATGCCACGTGCTGCTAGTTGTGGGCTGAGTGGAAAACATTGAAACTTTCTGAGTGATAGTATTTGAGTTAGAGCGTAAAGAGGATCCACACACACACACATACACACAGACATCATCGTGAAAACGTTAAAAATGGATTCTAGGGACCTTAATTGTGGTCATATACCAAAATCTCGATATGCGATTTTTAGCACGATCCCTATACCTCCCTTACCAAAGGAAGCGGGAGGTAAAAACGGTACAAAATTTGTCTAAAAGTGTTTGCCGTTTGCGACTTTTTGATATATTTCGTGTTTTATAATGGTTGTTCATTTGATGTTTCGCGAATCCCCTCTATAAATGTGTACTAATACAGTACCTGCCTCCGTCCCCACCGGGTTACAATCCCCTTGCGAACAGTTCAAGTTCATGCTCTCTCCATAATATTCCGACCTTCATGCTTCCAACAATGGAATATTCGCATGGGGCGGGTGTACTGTGACAATATT
>CATOBP010000025.1:0-59863 GCA_951394225.1 Harpalus rufipes | reverse complement strand
GAGCTGCTTGATGGTAAAATTCCCATCTCTCTAAGATTCCTAGTCATTCAAATATCAGCCAATCACAGCGCGAAAAAGCTATGTATGTCTATAACACAAGTAAAATACATTGGGCTTATGGGACTAAAACAAGTTACTGCTACGACTTCAGCATATATATAAACATAACCAACAGCAAGTTAACTATTAAGTCGTGCATCTGATCGAACGGCTGAGAAATACTCGCCAATTTTCAAATTTAATTTTTGGGCACATGGTGAATAATTAATAAATTAAATATGTTTTCCTTATGCAGAATGCGACGAGAAATCTAATGCCGCAAAGTACAAGACGATATCTCTTTTGGTTTCTGAGATATTAACATTTATTTCCAAAAAATGTAGTGGCCCAGGAAATATGTTTTAAAAATTGTTTTTAATATAAATTATAGTTTATCTTATAGAAACTTTTACGGAGAATCCAATGCCGCAGAGTGCATCTAATTATCTTTTGTAATTTCCGAGATAATTAACAATGAATTTCACCATAGCCCATACCAAATACACAGTTGTCATACTCAAATTAAGGTATATATTTTTTAAAATAATATTAATCTACATAAAATTCTGAGTATTTTGCTGCGTAGATGAGGTTTCTATCTCTTTTAGTTCTCGAGATATTGAATTTTGAAAATTTTCCGAGTTTTTAAGCATAGGCACAATACATGGTATACATGTATGAAACATTTTAATTATTATTGAACTTATAAAAAATATTAAATACACGAAATATAGATTATCTTATGCAGAATATCACGAGGAATCCAATGGCGCTGCGTATAAATCAATATCTCTTTTAGTTTTCGAGATATTTACAATTATTTCAAATTTTTTAATCGCTACGAATTTTTACTTAAAAAAAAAACTTTTTCATTAAATTATAGTCTATCTGATGGGAAATTTTCCGAGGAATTCATTGCCGCAAAGTATAAATGAATATCTTTCTTAGTTTTTGAAAAAAATACTAAAAATTGATAATTAATCATGGGTAAAGGGTGGGGGAAGCCGGCAGCCAATCAGCGTCAAGAATTATTTTGTCAGTATTTAGTTGTGGGTATATAAGCTCGGTACAAATCTACATTAGTTCATAGAATGTTAGTGAGTTCAATACAAGTGATTCTTTGTTTCTGTTGCGTTTGAATTCATCTTGTGCGATTATACTGTGGGTTATTAGACATTGTTTATTAATTAGCATGTCCTTTGCCTGGGCCAACGATGGAATACGGTGCACGACCATAGGCCTCCATGGACACCCCCCCACGTCCTCGTACGTGGCAGACGGAATCCATGTGCCTATGCCGGTGTTGTCGGGAATGCGGAGTTCGTTTGGAGACGTAGGCTTTCAGTCGACATTGTGGGGAGCCCTTATATTGTATTTCTTGAAGTTATATCTTTGAGTCATATGATGTAAGGTGGAACCACGGTGCCTCGGCTAGGCGTGAAATCTCTGACTCTTGCTCGTGTATAGGCGAGACCAACCCGAATGGGCGGGAATCATCGGCACAGATTCCACCGTATTTTATATTAGAGTCACTTAGATTTGCGAACAACACGTGTTGTTCTTAGACTCAGGATTGGGAATTAGGGATGGTGTAATTGTACTAGGTGGATTCAAACGTATTCAGAACAAAGTTGTTGCTTTGAGAAATTACTGGCGTTCGCCAAATATATCATGAAAAGGATTTTTACTTCAAGTATAAATAACTTTAAATAAAGTCTGGATTGCACATTTTCCAATAATCGGCTCTTTTCAGAGCCACCAAATATATACGAAAAAGAATTTTAACTCAGGTATATACGCTATATAATAAACAGTTGACGTGACAGTTATAATTCTTATAATTCATTTTTCTTGGACAAATTTTCATAAAAAGTTAATGTTATATATCAAAAGAATCAGTATAAAACTAAAAAAAAATCATAAACTATGACTAAAACATCGTTAAAACCTTATACATTTCATTTAACATACTTGGATTTTTTCAGTACCAAATTTTCATTAAATAATAATAAATTATACATCAGTATATTCAGCGTGAATCACTGAATAAAATGATACTAGATATTTACACTAAAATACTAAATTTACTCTTATTAACATAGCAAAATTCAACATGGCTCATATTTAAATATAAAAGTAAAAAATTATGTAAAGAAAACAGATTGGATTGATCATAATTGAGATTAAATTTCTTTTTTCTATAATAATTTGTGGCCCTAAAAAGAGCCGTTGTTTGTATTTGTTATTAATAACAACAATTTATGTTGATGTTTCAGTCTTCTTGGACAGATAATAATATATTTAATTCCTCATCGTTACGGATCGCCAATTGTCTTTACTTAAGATAACATAACGTAATGACAACAACACAACAGAGCTAACTGTAAGCAAAAAAATCTAATAAATAAATAAATGTGTGTAGTGCCCCGGTATAGGAGATACTAATCTCCTCTTCAGGGTGTTGTGTGTGTGTCAGTGTAGTTGTTTGTTCAGTGTAATGGTGGTTGAGAATTAGACGGTTGGTCTTTTAGTTCTCTGGTTAATGATGCCTTCGAGCTTTCACTTAGTGAACAGAGATGGCTCTCTGCCCGAGTGGTGAAGTAGCGCCCTACGGCAACGAACCGTGTTGGATGTTTGTGTACCTACCGTCAGAGGGAAACCGGAGTACCCGGAGAAAAACCCTCCTGACCGAGTGGTATTCATAGCATATATAAAGTCTAGAACGATGCGGGATCGATCCTACCAAAAAAATCTAATGTGTCCGCACTTTTATGCTTTCTGTATTTGAGTGTGTGTTGAAGTTAAACAAACCAATAGGAAAGCAGCATGGTATTGTTATCCGCATACAGTGTACATTCCTATCCTTAACATGGGGACTTCGGCAGCAATCGGTATGAGTTCGTATATAAAACAAAACTGCAATACTTGCTAGCGTCATTTGTGCTCGACTCGTCGGATGTGTTCCTTGTTTGTTACACTGAGACTGACTGTGTTGTACGTGACGTGTAATATTTTTGTAAAGAAAGATGTAAAAGCTGTTCAAAAATAAATAAATGGTTCTCCCATAATTTATTTACATACATATACAACGAATAGAGTTCCGGACACATACACACACACATACACACACACGCACATACACACACACACAAACAAACACATACATATAGACATATAATAATTAATGATAAATTAATCATTAATAACTTATAAATAATGGAAAATTTAGTTCATTTAAAAAACTGAATTTATTCAAAATTTACTAATGCCCTAAAAATATGTCAAATAGTCTATTTTTTCGTATTTATTATTGCTATGTTCAAATACCACACAAATTTTGAATTTAGTGTACTGCGCATGACCACTTTTATTGATTTTTGGATCTCGTGACGTCACAGAAAATCTATTCCATGCCTGTCGATACAATTTTTTTGCTATGTATTGTTTATATGAGCATTTGGGGGCATCGTATAAACAGGCCCCTTAAAGAAGGCGTCTGCACTGGAAAGTTATTTAAACAAAAAATTCCACATAATTTCTAGAAATATGATTGGTCAATTTGAAAAAATCATTATTATTGATTTTCGCCTATTTACACGATACAACAACGTACTTATATACACCACAACATTAAAATATAGTTTATAATTTTGACCATAGAGTACAGCAGCAGTATTGATTTGATATTAACAATTTTGAGAAAATCCATTTTTTGGCTAAACCAAAAGATTTCGACTATGTTTGTTATAATAAAACAAATTTATAATTAAAAATGAAGGCTAGTCTTGTAAAAACTTTTTTTTTTATTTCGGCTTTAATTTCAGAGACAATGAAGAAAAATAAAAGTTATTTATTTTTCGCAAACTATTTTTTTTAAAAAATAAATTTTGCAATAAACTATTTATTTTTCAAATTTAAATATGTTTTAACCGATATTTTATTTTATTTACGTATAGTTCTTCTGAAAATGTTTTATTTAACAATGCATTTATATGTTCAGAAATAGAAACTATATAATTAAGATTAATATATATAATTAATTGAAATGGAATATTTTGAGAAAATTATATTTGAAACTTTTTTCGATTTAAGGCCTCCGTTTTAAGGGAACAATTTTGGAAAATCAATGTTATAATATTCAACAAATGTCAGATTGTTTATAATTATTGCCAATAGGTGGCTATACCAATATTATATTGGAATTATTGATTCATAAATGATTAAATAACGCCTTTATTTCTCATTTTTAAAAAAAGTTTATTTGAAGAAAGTTACTCAGAATTAAAAGTTACATAATAATATGCGTATATTTACCTCATACGAAATACGTTGGTTCAGCATAGGGCAAAATATATACGATATACATATAAATTATACAATTTTATTATTATTATTATTATTGAACTTATAAAAATTACTAAATAAGTCTATCTTGTGGAGAATTTCTCGAGGAATCTAATGCCGTAAAGTACAAGTAAATATCTCGTTTAGATTTTGAGATATTGAGGAAAAATTATAATTATATTTCAGTTGAAAAAATATATATATGCGAAATTAATTTTTAATAAACTCGTACTCTAATAGGAAATTTTTCGAAAAATCCAATGCCGCAAAGTTTATCTTATTATATTTTTTAATTTCTGAGATAATTAATATCAAAATTTAACATTGCTCATACCAAATACAGAGTGTGTTACACCCAAATTAAACTATTTTTGAAAATAATAATTTTTAAAAATAATAAAAAAAAACTATATAACATTCTGAGCATTTTGCTGCGTAAATTTGAATATGCGCTATATAATAAACAATTCTTCAAATAAATACAGTTTAGAGTAAATGAAATAGTTGTTGGATAGATCATATGATTCTCTTTAATATTTTGTATAATTTGTTTGTCTTTTACCCTGGATATACGAATTTGTATTGAAACCCTGTTTACAAAAATAGTGCCCGCGTTTATATTTATGTTTAATACAAATGTTTGGTATATATGTATTTTAACTCGCATACTTCAAAAATCTCCACCCATTTTAAGGTTTTTCAATAAAAACTCACAAATAAGTTTATTAAATTTATTACAAAAATTCCATTACAAAAATGTCACTTAAACACATAATATTAAGTGAATTATTTACAATAAAACTACCCTTAAAGTTACTACCCAACATCTTTGGATTTAAATATATATATACAAAATAAATAGGCAAGTTTACGGGAATCTCAATTCAGATACATATCTAGTATGTAGATTATGGTGTGAGCTGGATCTTCTAGGCAATCTATACCTATTATCTGGGGGTGAATATCTTCTTTGATTTTCATATCTTTGGCGCCATACACGATCCGTTTCATGACCATATAAATCCAAAACTTGCGACACTTGAAATTGACTTGGCGAGTGAAGCATCGGGGATGATCTTCTCCATGCGTCATGATAGCGTCTTTTCGTTTGTTCATCTTGTTTTTGCTGTGATCTATTAGAGCTAGACTCGCTAGACTCTTCACCAGATGTGCCTAGACCAAGATCTTTCTCATCACCGTATACTTTGTACGGTAAGGATTTAAATTTTTGAGGGTTGCCATTTAATGTGAACTGGGGATGTGGTATATAGTAAGGGTGAGGAAAGTTTTTTTCTACAGTTTTGGTTTTTGATTTCTTACAACTTCCTGGACCGAATAAACTTAACAAAACCGGAAGTAGAAACATGCCGTGCATCGCGCCAAAAAATACAACTAAAAATATCATTTTGAAAAAGACTAGAAATATGTAACTATCTGCTAAAATTAAAGCCAATACTCCTAAAATAGTACTGATAGAACCCTGTAAAATTGGTAAACCCAGTGCATATAAACATTCCTTGACTTTTTCATCTGGAGTTTTGGCTTTTGATGACATATAAGCATAACATATATGTGCCGTATAATCTACAGAAAACCCTATACACATAATTAAATTTATCATTGATATAGAATCCAAATTGACATTCCATAATGCCATATAAGCCGCGACACCCATTTCTATAGATATTATACTAAACGCCACCCACAAACTACAGAGGATATTAGGAATAAATATAAATGAGACTATCATCATAATAATTGCTCCTACGACCATACTTTGGATAGAAGTTGGACGAACTAACTCGAACTGCAAGAAAAAAGAAAAATATATTAGTAATGTATTATAAAATTCTGCATTCATCGCTTCAAAACGCATCTCAATATCTTTTTTAGTTTCCGAAATATTATTACTTATTACTACATATAAAATTGTGCATCTGTTTGAGAAGGCACAGTGTTACCGAAAAAAATGTAAATATCTCGAAAACTATAAGAGACATTGAGTTGTACTTTGCGGTATTAAATTCCTCCTGAAATTTTCTATAAAATACATTACAATTTTATAAAAAAATATTTTAACAAATATATTTTTTAAAGAGACATATAAATTATGTGTTTTCCTCAATATCTCAAAAACTAAAAGAGATATCGATTTGTACGTTACGGCATTTGATTCCTCCCGTAATACTAATTAATGAAAAATATATTTTATTTATTACTTATTTATCATGTGCCCAAAAATTAATTTTTTAATTAATTGAAATTGGAGAGTATTTCTCAGCCGTTCGATCAAGTGCACGACTTCATAGTTAACTGGCTGTTGCTTTGATATTTTATTCTTATATATATGCTGAAGTCGTAGCAGTAACTTGTTTTAGTCCCATAAGCCCAATGCATTTTACTTGTGTTATAGATATACATAGCTTTTGCGCGCTGTGATTGGCTGATATTTGAATGACTAGGAATCTTAGAGAGATGGGAATTTTACATTGTGTATTGTATTGCATGGTGATTTACTATTTTATCAATACAAATTGAACCCGTAGAGCTAATCTATTGAAAATTTGAAGACTTATAGAAGAAAATACGTAGAATCAAATGGAATTATGAATGCATTTGTATTTTTAGTCGTTTTGTATTATGTGGTTAGAAAATACGCAGAATTTAAAAGTAAAATTGGCAAATTTAAAATCTCAGAAAAAAATTAAAATTCAATATCTCGAGAACTAGAAGAGATAGAAACTTCATCTACGCAGCAAAATTCTCGGAATATTATATAGTATTGTATTATATTTAAAAATATACAGTTTTATTTGGGTGTAACAACTGTGTATTTGGTATGAGCAATGTTGAATTTTGATATTAATTATCTCAGAAATTAAAAAAGATAATAAAATGAGCTTTACGGCATTGGATTTTTCGGAAAATTTCCTATAAGATAGACTATGAGTTTATTAAAAATTAATTTCGTAAATATATTTTTTCAACTGAAATATAATTATAATTTTTCTTCCATATCTCAAAATCTGAACGAGATATTTACTTGTACTTTACGGCATTGGATTCCTCGTAAAATTCTCCATAAGATAGGATATGTTTAATTTATTTAGTATACTATATTTGTTTAATAATAATAAAAATGTATAATCTATAGTTTTCATTGTTGTTGTTTATGTAATTCTAATATAAAGCATTGTTATAAACTTTATATTATTATATTTACTTATTTTGTGAAAAATATTTGAATAAATAAACATTTAACGTCATCTATTAACAATTATAACAATTATTTTCTTTGCGCGAACAGCAACAAACCAGTCCAAACGAAGTATACCAGTTGTGATGTCGCAGTTGAGTGTATACCTCGCGGTCGCGTTTATTATTTTTTTGTGGGCTTATTACCTGGTCAAAAAAGACGAAATATGGGTGGAAGACTGTTACATTAAGTGAAGAATCGTGGCATAATTTCCTTAACGCTCTAACCATTTCTTTTTCGTGATTTGTGTCGCTTATATTGACCGCTTGGACTAGGAACCTGGACGCTATAATTTTGTCACCTTCTGGATTGAATTTTACATCGAGGGAGAATGGATTTGCCGGGAACAGCCACAACTACAACAAAGGTAGGTTTATTTATTGTAATTATTGAAAAATAATATTCGCTTTATACCTCTTTTAAAGCTGCTAAAAAATCTATTTCATTGTCAATAGTAATATTTAAATAATCGTCATTTCTGTCCACATATTGCAAGAAACTACGTAACCAGCTTTCTGTGTATAAAGTATTCGATACATAAGATGTATTTTCTAAGGTTTGAGTGAAATTTTCTATTTGAAATTGGGTGTAGGGGTCTGAATAATTATATTCTCCAGATACAATGACTTGTATTCTATATGGAAACTCTCTGTAGTACAGATCTTCTCTGTCGAAAAATTCTATACTGTAGCTATCTGCTTTAGCTATTTTTCTTCTTTCTAAACCTTCTTGTATCTGTGTTATACCATAACCGGCCCCAATAAGATACGCAGCAAACGTAACAATGATTATAGCTTTCATAAAACTATTATTTATAACGACAGCCAGATAATCTCTGAAGAAAACCATCATTCCATGTTCTTGATTATCTATTGGGTTATCTGGATTATCTGGATCCACTCCTCCGGTACACAGCATTTTGTAGAACCAGTTGCGTTTATCTAGAAAAAATAATTGTGGGATTATTTGAGTCAAGCTGTTGTGTGTGTAGTCATATACGGGAAGGGTGAGCATACAATTACGTTCAATGTATTTATAAATACATAAATTACGGAAAATGTCTTCAACAAATTACTGTCGTGCATGTAATGTTATATAATTGAGAGAAAGTAATAAATTCAATGGTCATTTACATCGTTACAATGTTACAAGCTAGATGATTACATTACATATTACATAACTCAAATCCCAATAAAATTACATAAATTTTTGCTATATATTTGAAATATTAAATTGTCTATAAAATAGACTATTATTTTATTAAAAATTAATCTTAGAAATATATTTTTTAAAGAGTAATTCAAATTATATGTTTTTCTCAATATCTCGAAAACTAAAAGAGATATCAACTTGTACTTTGCGGCATTAGATTCCTCCCGTAATTCTAATTAAGGAAAAATATATTTCATTTATTAATTCTTTACCATATGCCCAAAAATTAAATTTGAAAATTGGAGTGTATTTCTCAGCCGTTCGATCAAGTGAACGACTTTATAACTAGCATTTTTTTAAAAAAATTGTAATATCTCAAAATTCAAAAAAGATATCGACTTGTACGTTACGGCATTGGATTCCTCGTAAAATTCTCCATAAGATATGATATGATTTATTTAATATTTCTTATTTGTTCAATAATAATACAAAAGGTATAATACATTTCTATTCTTAAAAACTCAAATATTTTCATAATTCAATATTTCGAAAACTAAAAGGAAGAAGAAACATGTTTAAACCACCAAAATGCTCAGAATTTTATACAGTTTTATATTATATTAAAAAATATATATCTTAATTTGAATGTGCCAATTGTGTATATGGTATGGGCCTTGTTGAACTTTGATATTAATTATCTCAAAAATTAAAAATGATAATGAGATGCAGTTTGCGGCTTTATATTCCTCGTTAAATTTTCTATAAAATAAAGTATAATTTTATTTAAAATTAGTTTTAGAAATGTATTTTTTTAGAGAAATTCAAATTATATGTTTTCTTCAATAACTCGAAAACTAAAAGAGATATCAATTTGTACTTTGCGGCATTGGATTCCTCCCGTAATTCTAATTAAGGAAAAATATATTTCATTTATTAATTGTTTACCATATGCCCAAAAATAAAATTTGAAAATTGGAGAGTATTTCTCAGCCGTTCGATTAAGTGAACGACTTTATAACTAATTTTTTTTTAAAAAAAATGTAATATCTCAAAATTCAAAAAAGATATCGACTTGTACGTTATGGCATTGGATTCCTCGTAAAATTCTCCATAAGATATGATATGATTTATTTAATATTTCTTATTTGTTCAATAATAATACAAAAGGTATAATACATTTCTATTCTTAAAAACTCAAATATTTTCATAATTCAATATTTCGAAAACTAAAAGGAAGAAGAAACATGTTTAACCCACCAAAATGCTCAGAATTTTATACAGTTTTATATTATATTAAAAAATATATATCTTAATTTGAATGTGCCAATTGTGTATATGGTATGGGCCTTGTTGAACTTTGATATTAATTATCTCAAAAATTAAAAATGATAATGAGATGGAGTTTGCGGCTTTATATGCCTCGTTTAATTTTCTATAAAATAAAGTATAATTTTATTTCAAATTAGTCTTAGAAATGTATTTTTTTAGAGAAATTCAAATTATATGTTTTCTTTAATAACTCGAAAACTAAAAGAGATATCAATTTGTACTTTGCGGCATTGGATTCCTCCCGTAATTCTAATTAAGGAAAAATATATTTCATTTATTAATTGTTTACCATATGCCCAAAAATGAAATTTGAAAATTGGAGAGTATTTCTCAGCCGTTCGATCAAGTGCACGACTTTATAACTAACATTTTTAAAAAAAAAATGTAATATCTCAAAATTCAAAAAAGATATCGACTTGTACGTTATGGCATTGGATTCCTCGTAAAATTCTCCATAAGATATGATATGATTTATTTAATATTTCTTATTTGTTCAATAATAATACCAAAGGTATAATACCTCTATTCTTAAAAACTCAAATATTTTCATAATTCAATATTTCGAAAACTAAAATGAAGAAGAAACATGTTTAACGCACCAAAATGCTCAGAATTTTATACAGTTTTATATTATATTAAAAAATATATATCTTAATTTGAATGTGCCAATTGTGTATATGGTATGGGCCTTGTTGAACTTTGATATTAATTATTTCAAAAATTAAAAATGATAATGAGATGCAGTTTGCGGCTTTATATTCCTCGTTAAATTTTTAATAATTTTAATAATTTTGCATATGATTCATTTTGTCCGTAATCTTTTCAGAATAACTTTGGGCCAATAATAGACGCCAAGATATAAATTTTCAACGTTTTACTGTTATTAGGTACTCTGTTCCCCTGAATTATTTAATCAAATGATATTCTTTCTAATGTTTATTAATCAATCAATAATTTTGCATATGATTCATTTTGTCCGTAACCTTTTCAGAATAACTTTGGGCCAATAATAGCCGCCAAGATATAAATTTTCAAAGTTTTACTGTTATTAGGTACCCTGATCCCCTGAATTATTTAATCAAATGATATTCTTTCTAATGTTTATTAATCTATCAATAATTTTGCATATGATTCATTTTGTCCGTAACCTTTTCAGAATAACTTTGGGCCAATAATAGCCGCCAAGATATAAATTTTCAACGTTTTACTGTTATTAGGTACCCTGTTCCCCTGAATTATTTAATCAAATGATATTCTTTCTAATGTTTATTAATCTATCAATAATTTTGCATATGATTCATTTTGTCCGTAACCTTTTCAGAATAACTTTGGGCCAATAATAGCCGCCAAGATATAAATTTTCAACGTTTTACTGTTATTAGGTACCCTGTTCCCCTGAATTATTTAATCAAATGATATTTTTTCTAATGTTTATTAATCTATCAATAATTTTGCATATGATTCATTTTGTCCGTAACCTTTTCAGAATAACTTTGGGCCAATAATAGCCGCCAAGATATAAATTTTCAACGTTTTACTGTTATTAGGTACCCTGTTCCCCTGAATTATTTAATCAAATGATATTTTTTCTAATGTTTATTAATCTATCAATAATTTTGCATATGATTCATTTTGTCCGTAACTTTTCAGAATAACTTTGGGCCAATAATAGCCGCCAAGATATAAATTTTCAAGGTTGTACTGTTATTAGGTACCCTGTTCCCGTGAATTATTTAATCAAATAATGTTTTTTCTAATGTTTATTAATCTAGCAATAATTTTGCATATGATTCATTTTGTCCGTAACCTTTTCAGAATAACTTTGGGCCAATAATAGCCGCCAAGATATAAATTTTCAAGGTTTTACTGTTATTAGGTACCCTGTTCCCCTGAATTATTTAATCAAATGATTTTTTTTCTAATGTTTATTAATCTAGCAATAATTTTGCATATGATTCATTTTGTCCGTAACTTTTTCAGAATAACTTTGGGCCAATATAATAGCCGCCAAGATATAAATTTTCAACGTTTTACTGTTATTAGGTACCCTGTTCCCCTGAATTATTTAATCAAATGATATTTTTTCTAATGTTTATTAATCTGTCAATAATTTTGCATATGTTTCATTTTGTCCGTAACCTTTTCAGAATAACTTTGGGCCAATAATAGCCGCCAAGATATAAATTTTCAACGTTTTACTGTTATTAGGTACCCTGTTCCCCTGAATTATTTAATCAAATGATGTTTTTTCTAATGTTTATCAATCTAGCAATAATTTTGCATATGATTCATTTTGTCCGTAACCTTTTCAGAATAACTTTGGGCCAATAATAGCCGCCAAGATATAAATTTTCAACGTTTTACTGTTATTAGGTACCCTGTTCCCCTGAATTATTTAATCAAATGATATTTTTTCTAATGTTTATTAATCTAGCAATAATTTTGCATATGATTCATTTTGTCCGTAACCTTTTCAGAATAACGTTGGGCCAATAATAGCCGCCAAGATATAAATTTTCAACGTTTTACTGTTATTAGGTACCCTGTTCCCCTGAATTATTTAATCAAATGATATTTTTTCTAATGTTTATTAATCTATCAATAATTTTGCAAATGATTCATTTTGTCCGTAACCTTTTCAGAATAACTTTGGGCCAATAATAGCCGCCAAGATATAAATTTTCAAGGTTTTACTGTTATTAGGTACCCTGTTCCCCTGAATTATTTAATCAACGGATATGAAATTTTTCGTTGCCGGATTCGTATTTGTCATGGTTGAAATATATTATTAACATATATAAATAAATATAAATCGATACTTTTAATTTTTGACTTAAAAAATTTTTTTCTAAGGGGTACCCCTTAGGAGTTTTACAAAAATTTTTTTTTGCTTATATCTGATTGTTATTTGTTATAAGTATACTACCCATAAAGGTCTAATGAATTGCCAAATTTGGGCCCATTGACTTTTATATAATTGGAGTTATTGAAGGTTAAAAATTTGACTCAAAATTTTGTTTAATTTTAAACGACTATTCTGAAAAAACTAAAGGTCAAATAAATTTTTCGTTGCCGGATTCGTATTTGTCATGGTTGAAATATATTATTAGCATATATAAATAAATATAAACCGATACTTTTAATTTTTGACCAAAAAAAATTTTTTCTAAGGGGTACCCCTTAGGATTTTTACAATTTTTTTTTTTGCATATTTCTGATTGTTATTTGTTATAAGTATAATACCCATAAAGGTCTAATGAATTGCCAAATTTGGGCCCAATGACTTTTATATAATTGGAGTTATCGAAGGTCAAAAATTTAACTCAAAATTTTGTTTAATTTTAAACGACTATTCTGAAAAAACTAAAGGTCAAATAAATTTTTCGTTGCCGGATTCGTATTTGTCATGGTTGAAATATATTATTAGCATATATAAAAAAATATAAACCGATATTTTTAATTTTTGACCAAAAAAAAATTTTTAAGGGGTACCCTTTGGATTTTTACAAATTTTTTTTTTTGCATATATCTGATTGTTATTTGTTATAAGTATACTACCCATAAAGGTCTAATGAATTGCCAAATTTGGGCCCAATGACTTTTATATAATTGGAGTTATCGAAGGTCAAAAATTTAACTCAAAATTTTGTTTAATTTTAAACGACTATTCTGAAAAAACTAAAGGTCAAATAAATTTTTCGTTGCCGGATTCGTATTTGTCATGGTTGAAATATATTATTAGCATATATAAATAAATATAAACCGATACTTTTAATTTTTGACCAAAAAAAAATTTTTCTAAGGGGTACCCCTTAGGATTTTTACAAATTTTTTTTTTTGCATATTTCTGATTGTTATTTGTTATAAGTATAATACCCATAAAGGTCTAATGAATTGCCAAATTTGGGCCCAATGACTTTTATATAATTGGAGTTATCGAAGGTCAAAAATTTAACTCAAAATTTTGTTTAATTTTAAACGACTATTCTGAAAAAACTAAAGGTCAAATAAATTTTTCGTTGCCGGATTCGTATTTGTCATGGTTGAAATATATTATTAGCATATATAAATAAATATAAACCGATACTTTTAATTTTTGACCAAAAAAAAATTTTTCTAAGGGGTACCCCTTAGGATTTTTACAAAATTTTTTTTTTGCATATATCTGATTGTTATTTGTTATAAGTGTACTACCCATAAAGGTCTAATGAATTGCCAAATTTGGGCCCAATGACTTTTATATAATTGGAGTTATCGAAGGTCAAAAATTTAACTCAAAATTTTGTTTAATTTTAAACGACTATTCTGAAAAAACTAAAGGTCAAATAAATTTTTCGTTGCCGGATTCGTATTTGTCATGGTTGAAATATATTATTAGCATATATAAATAAATATAAACCGATACTTTTAATTTTTGACTTAAAAAATTTTTTTCTAAGGGGTACCCCTTAGGATTTTTACAAATTTTTTTTTTTGCATATTTCTGATTGTTATTTGTTATAAGTATACTACCCATAAAGGTCTAATGAATTGCCAAATTTGGGCCCAATGACTTTTATATAATTGGAGTTATCGAAGGTAAAAAATTTAACTCAAAATTTTGTTTAATTTTAACCGACTCTTCTGAAAAAACTAAAGGTCAAATAAATTTTTCGTTGCCGGATTCGTATTTGTCATGGTTGAAATATATTATTAGCATATATAAATAAATATAAATCGATACTTTTAATTTTTGACCAAAAAAAATTTTTTCTAAGGGGTACCCCTTAGGATTTTTACAAAAATTTTTTTTTGCATATTTCTGATTGTTATTTGTTATAAGTATAATACCCATAAAGGTCTAATGAATTGCCAAATTTGGGCCCAATGACTTTTATATAATTGGAGTTATTGAAGGTCAAAAATTTGACTCAAAATTTTGTTTAATTTTAAACGACTATTCTGAAAAAACTAAAGGTCAAATAAATTTTTCGTTGCCGGATACGTATTTGTCATGGTTGAAATATATTATTAGCATATATAAATAAATATAAATCGATACTTTTAATTTTTGACTTAAAAATTTTTTTTCTAAGGGGTACCCCTTAGGATTTTTACAAAAATTTTTTTTTGCTTATATCTGATTGTTATTTGTTATAAGTATACTACCCATAAAGGTCTAATGAATTGCCAAATTTGGGCCCAATGACTTTTATATAATTGGAGTTATTGAAGGTCAAAAATTTGACTCAAAATTTTGTTTAATTTTAAACGACTATTCTGAAAAAACTAAAGGTCAAATAAATTTTTCGTTGCCGGATTCGTATTTGTCATGGTTGAAATATATTATTAGCATATATAAATAAATATAAACCGATACTTTTAATTTTTGACCAAAAAAAAATTTTTCTAAGGGGTACCCCTTAGGATTTTTACAAAAATTTTTTTTTGCATATATCTGATTGTTATTTGTTATAAGTATACTACCCATAAAGGTCTAATGAATTGCCAAATTTGGGCCCAATGACTTTTATATAATTGGAGTTATCGAAGGTCAAAAATTTAACTCAAAATATTGTTTAAATTTAAACGACTATTCTGAAAAAACTAAAGGTCAAATAAATTTTTCGTTGCCGGATTCGTATTTGTCATGGTTGAAATATATTATTAGCATATATATATAAATATAAAACGATACTTTTAATTTTTGACCAAAAAAAATTTTTTCTAAGGGGTACCCCTTAGGATTTTTACAAAATTTTTTTTTTGCATATTTCTGATTGTTATTTGTTATAAGTATAATACCCATAAAGGTCTAATGAATTGCCAAATTTGGGCCCAATGACTTTTATATAATTGGAGTTATCAAAGGTCAAAAATTTAACTCAAAATTTTGTTTAATTTTAAACGACTATTCTGAAAAAACTAAAGGTCAAATAAATTTTTCGTTGCCGGATTCGTATTTGTCATGGTTGAAATATATTATTAGCATATATAAATAAATATAAATCGATACTTTTAATTTTTGACTTAAAAAATTTTTTTCTAAGGGGTACCCCTTAGGATTTTTACAAAATTTTTTTTTTGCTTATATCTGATTGTTATTTGTTATAAGTATACTACCCATAAAGGTCTAATGAATTGCCAAATTTGGGCCCAATGACTTTTATATAATTGGAGTTATCGAAGGTCAAAAATTTAACTCAAAATTTTGTTTAATTTTAAACGACTATTCTGAAAAAACTAAAGGTCAAATAAATTTTTCGTTGCCGGATTCGTATTTGTCATGTTTGAAATATATTATTAGCATATATAAATAAATATAAACCGATACTTTTAATTTTTGACCAAAAAAAAATTTTTCTAAGGGGTACCCCTTAGGATTTTTACAAAATTTTTTTTTTTGCTTATATCTGATTGTTATTTGTTATAAGTATACTACCCATAAAGGTCTAATGAATTGCCAAATTTGGGCCCAATGGCTTTTATATAATTGGAGTTATTGAAGGTCAAAAATTTGACTCAAAATTTTGTTCAACTTTAAACGACTATTCTGAAAAAACTAAAGGTCAAATAAATTTTTCGTTGCCGGATTCGTATTTGTCATGGTTGAAATATATTATTAGCATATATAAATAAATATAAACCGATACTTTTAATTTTTGACCAAAAAAAAATTTTTCTAAGGGGTACCCCTTAGGATTTTTACAAAAATTTTTTTTTGCATATATCTGATTGTTATTTGTTATAAGTATACTACCCATAAAGGTCTAATGAATTGCCAAATTTGGGCCCAATGACTTTTATATAATTGGAGTTATCGAAGGTCAAAAATTTAACTCAAAATTTTGTTTAATTTTAAACGACTATTCTGAAAAAACTAAAGGTCAAATAAATTTTTCGTTGCCGGATTCGTATTTGTCATGGTTGAAATATATTATTAGCATATATAAATAAATATAAACCGATACTTTTAATTTTTGACCAAAAAAAAATTTTTCTAAGGGGTACCCCTTAGGATTTTTACAAAAATTTTTTTTTGCTTATATCTGATTGTTATTTGTTATAAGTATACTACCCATAAAGGTCTAATGAATTGCCAAATTTGGGCCCAATGGCTTTTATATAATTGGAGTTATTGAAGGTCAAAAATTTGACTCAAAATTTTGTTCAACTTTAAACGACTATTCTGAAAAAACTAAAGGTCAAATAAATTTTTCGTTGCCGAATTCGTATTTGTCATGGTTGAAATATATTATTAGCATATATAAATAAATATAAACCGATACTTTTAATTTTTGACCAAAAAAAAATTTTTCTAAGGGGTTTTCTTAGGATTTTTATAAATTTTTTTTTTGCATATTTCTGATTGTTATTTGTTATAAGTATAATACCCATAAAGGTCTAATGAATTGCCAAATTTGGGCCCAATGACTTTTATATAATTGGAGTTATCGAAGGTCAAAAATTTAACTCAAAATTTTGTTTAATTTTAAACGACTATTCTGAAAAAACTAAAGGTCAAATAAATTTTTCGTTGCCGGATTCGTATTTGTCGTTGAAATATATTATTAGCATATATAAATAAATATAAACCGATACTTTTAATTTTTGACCAAAAAAAAATTTTTCTAAGGGGTACCCCTTAGGATTTTTACAAAAATTTTTTTTTGCATATATCTGATTGTTATTTGTTATAAGTATACTACCCATAAAGGTCTAATGAATTGCCAAATTTGGGCCCAATGGCTTTTATATAATTGGAGTTATTGAAGGTCAAAAATTTGACTCAAAATTTTGTTCAACTTTAAACGACTATTCTGAAAAAACTAAAGGTCAAATAAATTTTTCGTTGCCGGATTCGTATTTGTCATGGTTGAAATATATTATTAGCATATATAAATAAATATAAACCGATACTTTTAATTTTTGACCAAAAAAAAATTTTTCTAAGGGGTACCCCTTAGGATTTTTACAAAAATTTTTTTTTCATATTTCTGATTGTTATTTGTTATAAGTATAATACCCATAAAGGTCTAATGAATTGCCAAATTTGGGCCCAATGACTTTTATATAATTGGAGTTATCGAAGGTCAAAAATTTAACTCAAAATTTTGTTTAATTTTAAACGACTAGTCTGAAAAAACTAAAGGTCAAATAAATTTTTCGTTGCCGGATTCGTATTTGTCATGGTTGAAATATATTATTAGCATATATAAATAAATATAAATCGATACTTTTAATTTTTGACTTAAAAATTTTTTTTCTAAGGGGTACCCCTTAGGATTTTTACAAAAAATTTTTTTTGCTTATATCTGATTGTTATTTGTTATAAGTATACTACCCATAAAGGTCTAATGAATTGCCAAATTTGGGCCCAATGACTTTTATATAATTGGAGTTATTGAAGGTTAAAAATTTGACTCAAAATTTTGTTTAATTTTAAACGACTATTCTGAAAAAACTAAAGGTCAAATAAATTTTTCGTTGCCGGATTCGTATTTGTCATGGTTGAAATATATTATTAGCATATATAAATAAATATAAACCGATACTTTTAATTTTTGACCAAAAAAAAATTTTTCTAAGGGGTACCCCTTAGGATTTTTACAAATATTTTTTTTTGCATATTTCTGATTGTTATTTGTTATAAGTATAATACCCATAAAGGTCTAATGAATTGCCAAATTTGGGCCCAATGACTTTTATATAATTGGAGTTATTGAAGGTCAAAAATTTAACTCAAAATTTTGTTTAATTTTAAACGACTATTCTGAAAAAACTAAAGGTCAAATAAATTTTTCGTTGCCGGATTCGTATTTGTCATGGTTGTAATATATTATTAGCATATATAAATAAATATAAACCGATACTTTTTATTTTTGACCAAAAAAAAATTTTTCTAAGGGGTACCCCTTAGGATTTTTACAATTTTTTTTTTTTGCATATTCCTGATTGTTATTTGTTATAAGTATAATACCCATAAAGGTCTAATGAATTGCCAAATTTGGGCCCAATGACTTTTATATAATTGGAGTTATCGAAGGTCAAAAATTTAACTCAAAATTTTGTTTAATTTTAAACGACTATTCTGAAAAAACTAAAGGTCAAATAAATTTTTCGTTGCCGGATTCGTATTTGTCATGGTTGAAATATATTATTAGCTTATATAAATAAATATAAACCGATACTTTTAATTTTTGACCAAAATAAAATTTTTCTAAGGGGTACCCCTTAGGATTTTTACAAAAATTTTTTTTTGCATATATCTGATTGTTATTTGTTATAAGTATACTACCCATAAAGGTCTAATAAATTGCCATATTTGGGCCCAATGACTTTTATATAATTGGAGTTATCGAAGGTCAAAAATTTAACTCAAAATTTTGTTTAATTTTAAACGACTCTTCTGAAAAAACTAAAGGTCAAATAAATTTTTCGTTGCCGGATTCGTATTTGTCATGGTTGAAATATATTATTAGCATATATAAATAAATATAAATCGATACTTTTAATTTTTGACTTAAAAATTTTTTTTCTAAGGGGTACCCCTTAGGATTTTTACAAAAATTTTTTTTTGCATATTTCTGATTGTTATTTGTTATAAGTATAATACCCATAAAGGTCTAATGAATTGCCAAATTTGGGCCCAATGACTTTTATATAATTGGAGTTATCGAAGGTCAATAATTTAACTCAAAATTTTGTTTAATTTTAAACGACTATTCTGAAAAAACTAAAGGTCAAATAAATTTTTCGTTGCCGGATTCGTATTTGTCATGGTTGAAATATATTATTAGCATATATAAATAAATATAAATCGATACTTTTAATTTTTGACTTAAAAATTTTTTTTCTAAGGGGTACCCCTTAGGATTTTTACAAAAATTTTTTTTTGCTTATATCTGATTGTTATTTGTTATAAGTATACTACCCATAAAGGTCTAATGAATTGCCAAATTTGGGCCCAATGACTTTTATATAATTGGAGTTATTGAAGGTCAAAAATTTGACTCAAAATTTTGTTTAATTTTAAACGACTATTCTGAAAAAACTAAAGGTCAAATAAATTTTTCGTTGCCGGATTCGTATTTGTCATGGTTGAAATATATTATTAGCATATATAAATAAATATAAACCGATACTTTTAATTTTTGACCAAAAAAAAAATTTTCTAAGGGGTACCCCTTAGGATTTTTACAAAAATTTTTTTTTGCATATATTTGATTGTTATTTGTTATAAGTATACTACCCATAAAGGTCTAATGAATTGCCAAATTTGGGCCCAATGACTTTTATATAATTGGAGTTATCGAAGGTCAAAAATTTAACTCAAAATTTTGTTTAATTTTAAACGACTATTCTGAAAAAACTAAAGGTCAAATAAATTTTTCGTTGCCGGATTCGTATTTGTCATGGTTGAAATATATTATTAGCATATATAAATAAATATAAACCGATACTTTTAATTTTTGACCAAAAAAAAATTTTTCTAAGGGGTACCCCTTAGGATTTTTACAAAATTTTTTTTTTGCTTATATCTGATTGTTATTTGTTATAAGTATACTACCCATAAAGGTCTAATGAATTGCCAAATTTGGGCCCAATGGCTTTTATATAATTGGAGTTATTGAAGGTCAAAAATTTGACTCAAAATTTTGTTCAACTTTAAACGACTATTCTGAAAAAACTAAAGGTCAAATAAATTTTTCGTTGCCGGATTCGTATTTGTCATGGTTGAAATATATTATTAGCATATATAAATAAATATAAACCGATACTTTTAATTTTTGACCAAAAAAAAAATTTTCTAAGGGGTACCCCTTAGGATTTTTACAAAATTTTTTTTTTGCATATTTCTGATTGTTATTTGTTATAAGTATAATACCCATAAAGGTCTAATGAATTGCCAAATTTGGGCCCAATGACTTTTATATAATTGGAGTTATCGAAGGTCAAAAATTTAACTCAAAATTTTGTTTAATTTTAAACGACTATTCTGAAAAAACTAAAGGTCAAATAAATTTTTCGTTGCCGGATTCGTATTTGTCATGGTTGAAATATATTATTAGCATATATAAATAAATATAAACCGATACTTTTAATTTTTGACCAAAAAAAAAATTTTCTAAGGGGTACCCCTTAGGATTTTTACAAAAAATTTTTTTTGCATATATTTGATTGTTATTTGTTATAAGTATACTACCCATAAAGGTCTAATGAATTGCCAAATTTGGGCCCAATGACTTTTATATAATTGGAGTTATCGAAGGTCAAAAATTTAACTCAAAATTTTGTTTAATTTTAAACGACTATTCTGAAAAAACTAAAGGTCAAATAAATTTTTCGTTGCCGGATTCGTATTTGTCATGGTTGAAATATATTATTAGCATATATAAATAAATATAAACCGATACTTTTAATTTTTGACCAAAAAAAAATTTTTCTAAGGGGTACCCCTTAGGATTTTTACAAAATTTTTTTTTTGCTTATATCTGATTGTTATTTGTTATAAGTATACTACCCATAAAGGTCTAATGAATTGCCAAATTTGGGCCCAATGGCTTTTATATAATTGGAGTTATTGAAGGTCAAAAATTTGACTCAAAATTTTGTTCAACTTTAAACGACTATTCTGAAAAAACTAAAGGTCAAATAAATTTTTCGTTGCCGGATTCGTATTTGTCATGGTTGAAATATATTATTAGCATATATAAATAAATATAAACCGATACTTTTAATTTTTGACCAAAAAAAAATTTTTCTAAGGGGTACCCCTTAGGATTTTTACAAAATTTTTTTTTTGCTTATATCTGATTGTTATTTGTTATAAGTATACTACCCATAAAGGTCTAATGAATTGCCAAATTTGGGCCCAATGGCTTTTATATAATTGGAGTTATTGAAGGTCAAAAATTTGACTCAAAATTTTGTTCAACTTTAAACGACTATTCTGAAAAAACTAAAGGTCAAATAAATTTTTCGTTGCCGGATTCGTATTTGTCATGGTTGAAATATATTATTAGCATATATAAATAAATATAAACCGATACTATTAATTTTTGACCAAAAAAAAATTTTTCTAAGGGGTACCCCATAGGATTTTTACAAAAAAATTTTTTTGCATATTTCTGATTGTTATTTGTTATAAGTATAATACCCATAAAGGTCTAATGAATTGCCAAATTTGGGCCCAATGACTTTTATATAATTGGAGTTATCGAAGGTCAAAAATTTAACTCAAAATTTTGTTTAATTTTAAACGACTATTCTGAAAAAACTAAAGGTCAAATAAATTTTTCGTTGCCGGATTCGTATTTGTCATGGTTGAAATATATTATTAGCATATATAAATAAATATAAACCGATACTTTTAATTTTTGACCAAAAAAAAAATTTTCTAAGGGGTACCCCTTAGGATTTTTACAAAAATTTTTTTTTGCATATTTCTGATTGTTATTTGTTATAAGTATAATACCCATAAAGGTCTAATGAATTGCCAAATTTGGGCCCAATGACTTTTATATAATTGGAGTTATCGAAGGTCAAAAATTTAACTCAAAATTTTGTTTAATTTTAAACGACTATTCTGAAAAAACTAAAGGTCAAATAAATTTTTCGTTGCCGGATTCGTATTTGTCATGGTTGAAATATATTATTAGCATATATAAATAAATATAAACCGATACTTTTAATTTTTGACCAAAAAAAAATTTTTCTAAGGGGTACCCCTTAGGATTTTTACAAAATTTTTTTTTTGCATATATCTGATTGTTATTTGTTATAAGTATAATACCCATAAAGGTCTAATGAATTGCCAAATTTGGGCCCAATGACTTTTATATAATTGGAGTTATCGAAGGTCAAAAATTTAACTCAAAATTTTGTTTAATTTTAAACGACTATTCTGAAAAAACTAAAGGTCAAATAAATTTTTCGTTGCCGGATTCGTATTTGTCATGGTTGAAATATATTATTAGCATATATAAATAAATATAAACCGATACTTTTAATTTTTGACCAAAAAAAAATTTTTCTAAGGGGTACCCCTTAGGATTTTTACAAAATTTTTTTTTTGCTTATATCTGATTGTTATTTGTTATAAGTATACTACCCATAAAGGTCTAATGAATTGCCAAATTTGGGCCCAATGGCTTTTATATAATTGGAGTTATTGAAGGTCAAAAATTTGACTCAAAATTTTGTTCAACTTTAAACGACTATTCTGAAAAAACTAAAGGTCAAATAAATTTTTCGTTGCCGGATTCGTATTTGTCATGGTTGAAATATATTATTAGCATATATAAATAAATATAAACCGATACTTTTAATTTTTGACCAAAAAAAAATTTTTCTAAGGGGTACCCCTTAGGATTTTTACAAAAAATTTTTTTTGCATATTTCTGATTGTTATTTGTTATAAGTATAATACCCATAAAGGTCTAATGAATTGCCAAATTTGGGCCCAATGACTTTTATATAATTGGAGTTATCGAAGGTCAAAAATTTAACTCAAAATTTTGTTTAATTTTAAACGACTATTCTGAAAAAACTAAAGGTCAAATAAATTTTTCGTTGCCGGATTCGTATTTGTCATGGTTGAAATATATTATTAGCATATATAAATAAATATAAACCGATACTTTTAATTTTTGACCAAAAAAAAAATTTTCTAAGGGGTACCCCTTAGGATTTTTACAAAAATTTTTTTTTGCATATTTCTGATTGTTATTTGTTATAAGTATAATACCCATAAAGGTCTAATGAATTGCCAAATTTGGGCCCAATGACTTTTATATAATTGGAGTTATCGAAGGTCAAAAATTTAACTCAAAATTTTGTTTAATTTTAAACGACTATTCTGAAAAAACTAAAGGTCAAATAAATTTTTCGTTGCCGGATTCGTATTTGTCATGGTTGAAATATATTATTAGCATATATAAATAAATATAAACCGATACTTTTAATTTTTGACCAAAAAAAAATTTTTCTAAGGGGTACCCCTTAGGATTTTTACAAAATTTTTTTTTTGCATATATCTGATTGTTATTTGTTATAAGTATAATACCCATAAAGGTCTAATGAATTGCCAAATTTGGGCCCAATGACTTTTATATAATTGGAGTTATCGAAGGTCAAAAATTTAACTCAAAATTTTGTTTAATTTTAAACGACTATTCTGAAAAAACTAAAGGTCAAATAAATTTTTCGTTGCCGGATTCGTATTTGTCATGGTTGAAATATATTATTAGCATATATAAATAAATATAAATCGATACTTTTAATTTTTGACTTAAAATTTTTTTTTCTAAGGGGTACCCCTTAGGATTTTTACAAAATTTTTTTTTTGCTTATATCTGATTGTTATTTGTTATAAGTATACTACCCATAAAGGTCTAATGAATTCCCAAATTTGGGCCCAATGGCTTTTATATAATTGGAGTTATTGAAGGTCAAAAATTTGACTCAAAATTTTGTTTAATTTTAAACGACTATTCTGAAAAAACTAAAGGTCAAATAAATTTTTCGTTGCCGGATTCGTATTTGTCATGGTTGAAATATATTATTAGCATATATAAATAAATATAAATCGATACTTTTAATTTTTGACTTAAAAAAATTTTTTCTAAGGGGTACCCCTTAGGATTTTTACAAAAATTTTTTTTTGCATATTTCTGATTGTTATTTGTTATAAGTATAATACCCATAAAGGTCTAATGAATTGCCAAATTTGGGCCCAATGACTTTTATATAATTGGAGTTATCGAAGGTCAAAAATTTAACTCAAAATTTTGTTTAATTTTAAACGACTCTTCTGAAAAAACTAAAGGTCAAATAAATTTTTCGTTGCCGGATTCGTATTTGTCATGGTTGAAATATATTATTAGCATATATAAATAAATATAAATCGATACTTTTAATTTTTGACTTAAAAAATTTTTTTCTAAGGGGTACCCCTTAGGATTTTTACAAAATTTTTTTTTTGCATATTTCTGATTGTTATTTGTTATAAGTATAATACCCATAAAGGTCTAATGAATTGCCAAATTTGGGCCCAATGACTTTTATATAATTGGAGTTATCGAAGGTCAAAAATTTAACTCAAAATTTTGTTTAATTTTAAACGACTAGTCTGAAAAAACTAAAGGTCAAATAAATTTTTCGTTGCCGGATTCGTATTTGTCATGGTTGAAATATATTATTAGCATATATAAATAAATATAAATCGATACTTTTAATTTTGACTTAAAATTTTTTTTTCTAAGGGGTACCCCTTAGGATTTTTACAAAAAATTTTTTTTGCTTATATCTGATTGTTATTTGTTATAAGTATACTACCCATAAAGGTCTAATGAATTGCCAAATTTGGGCCCAATGACTTTTATATAATTGGAGTTATTGAAGGTCAAAAATTTGACTCAAAATTTTGTTTAATTTTAAACGACTATTCTGAAAAAACTAAAGGTCAAATAAATTTTTCGTTGCCGGATTCGTATTTGTCATGGTTGAAATATATTATTAGCATATATAAATAAATATAAACCGATACTTTTAATTTTTGACCAAAAAAAAATTTTTCTAAGGGGTACCCCTTAGGATTTTTATAAAATTTTTTTTTTGCTTATATCTGATTGTTATTTGTTATAAGTATACTACCCATAAAGGTCTAATGAATTGCCAAATTTGGGCCCAATGGCTTTTATATAATTGGAGTTATTGAAGGTCAAAAATTTGACTCAAAATTTTGTTCAACTTTAAACGACTATTCTGAAAAAACTAAAGGTCAAATAAATTTTTCGTTGCCGGATTCGTATTTGTCATGGTTGAAATATATTATTAGCATATATAAATAAATATAAACCGATACTTTTAATTTTTGACCAAAAAAAAATTTTTCTAAGGGGTACCCCTTAGGATTTTTACAAATTTTTTTTTTTGCATATTTCTGATTGTTATTTGTTATAAGTATAATACCCATAAAGGTCTAATGAATTGCCAAATTTGGGCCCAATGACTTTTATATAATTGGAGTTATCGAAGGTCAAAAATTTAACTCAAAATTTTGTTTAATTTTAAACGACTATTCTGAAAAAACTAAAGGTCAAATAAATTTTTCGTTGCCGGATTCGTATTTGTCATGGTTGAAATATATTATTAGCATATATAAATAAATATAAATCGATACTTTTAATTTTTGACTTAAAAAATTTTTTTCTAAGGGGTACCCCTTAGGATTTTTTCAAAAATTTTTTTTTGCTTATATCTGATTGTTATTTGTTATAAGTATACTACCCATAAAGGTCTAATGAATTGCCAAATTTGGGCCCAATGACTTTTATATAATTGGAGTTATCGAAGGTCAAAAATTTAACTCAAAATTTTGTTTAATTTTAAACGACTATTCTGAAAAAACTAAAGGTCAAATAAATTTTTCGTTGCCGGATTCGTATTTGTCATGGTTGAAATATATTATTAGCATATATAAATAAATATAAACCGATACTTTTAATTTTTGACCAAAAAAAAATTTTTCTAAGGGGTACCCCTTAGGATTTTTACAAAAATTTTTTTTTGCATATATCTGATTGTTATTTGTTATAAGTATACTACCCATAAAGGTCTAATGAATTGCCAAATTTGGGCCCAATGACTTTTATATAATTGGAGTTATCGAAGGTCAAAAATTTAACTCAAAATTTTGTTTAATTTTAAACGACTATTCTGAAAAAACTAAAGGTCAAATAAATTTTTCGTTGCCGGATTCGTATTTGTCATGGTTGAAATATATTATTAGCATATATAAATAAATATAAACCGATACTTTTAATTTTTGACCAAAAAAAAATTTTTCTAAGGGGTACCCCTTAGGATTTTTACAAAATTTTTTTTTGCTTATATCTGATTGTTATTTGTTATAAGTATACTACCCATAAAGGTCTAATGAATTGCCAAATTTGGGCCCAATGGCTTTTATATAATTGGAGTTATTGAAGGTCAAAAATTTGACTCAAAATTTTGTTCAACTTTAAACGACTATTCTGAAAAAACTAAAGGTCAAATAAATTTTTCGTTGCCGGATTCGTATTTGTCATGGTTGAAATATATTATTAGCATATATAAATAAATATAAACCGATACTTTTAATTTTTGACCAAAAAAAAATTTTTCTAAGGGGTACCCCTTAGGATTTTTACAAATTTTTTTTTTTGCATATTTCTGATTGTTATTTGTTATAAGTATAATACCCATAAAGGTCTAATGAATTGCCAAATTTGGGCCCAATGACTTTTATATAATTGGAGTTATCGAAGGTCAAAAATTTAACTCAAAATTTTGTTTAATTTTAAACGACTATTCTGAAAAAACTAAAGGTCAAATAAATTTTTCGTTGCCGGATTCGTATTTGTCATGGTTGAAATATATTATTAGCATATATAAATAAATATAAACCGATACTTTTAATTTTTGACCAAAAAAAAATTTTTCTAAGGGGTACCCCTTAGGATTTTTACAAATTTTTTTTTTTGCATATTTCTGATTGTTATTTGTTATAAGTATAATACCCATAAAGGTCTAATGAATTGCCAAATTTGGGCCCAATGACTTTTATATAATTGGAGTTATCGAAGGTCAAAAATTTAACTCAAAATTTTGTTTAATTTTAAACGACTATTCTGAAAAAACTAAAGGTCAAATAAATTTTTCGTTGCCGGATTCGTATTTGTCATGGTTGAAATATATTATTAGCATATATAAATAAATATAAATCGATACTTTTAATTTTTGACTTAAAAAATTTTTTTCTAAGGGGTACCCCTTAGGATTTTTACAAAATTTTTTTTTTGCTTATATCTGATTGTTATTTGTTATAAGTATACTACCCATAAAGGTCTAATGAATTGCCAAATTTGGGCCCAATGACTTTTATATAATTGGAGTTATTGAAGGTCAAAAATTTGACTCAAAATTTTGTTTAATTTTAAACGACTATTCTGAAAAAACTAAAGGTCAAATAAATTTTTCGTTGCCGGATTCGTATTTGTCATGGTTGAAATATATTATTAGCATATATAAATAAATATAAACCGATACTTTTAATTTTTGACCAAAAAAAAATTTTTCTAAGGGGTACCCCTTAGGATTTTTACAAAAATTTTTTTTTGCATATATCTAATTGTTATTTGTTATAAGTATACTACCCATAAAGGTCTAATGAATTGCCAAATTTGGGCCCAATGACTTTTATATAATTGGAGTTATCGAAGGTCAAAAATTTAACTCAAAATTTTGTTTAATTTTAAACGACTATTCTGAAAAAACTAAAGGTCAAATAAATTTTTCGTTGCCGGATTCGTATTTGTCATGGTTGAAATATATTATTAGCATATATAAATAAATATAAACCGATACTTTTAATTTTTGACAAAAAAAAATTTTTTCTAAGGGGTACCCCTTAGGATTTTTACAAATTTTTTTTTTTGCATATTCCTGATTGTTATTTGTTATAAGTATAATACCCATAAAGGTCTAATGAATTGCCAAATTTGGGCCCAATGACTTTTATATAATTGGAGTTATCGAAGGTCAAAAATTTAACTCAAAATTTTGTTTAATTTTAAACGACTATTCTGAAAAAACTAAAGGTCAAATAATTTTTTCGTTGCCGGATTCGTATTTGTCATGGTTGAAATATATTATTAGCATATATAAATAAATATAAACCGATACTTTTAATTTTTGACAAAAAAAAATTTTTTCTAAGGGGTACCCCTTAGGATTTTTACAATTTTTTTTTTTGCATATTTCTGATTGTTATTTGTTATAAGTATAATACCCATAAAGGTCTAATGAATTGCCAAATTTGGGCCCAATGACTTTTATATAATTGGAGTTATTGAAGGTCAAAAATTTGACTCAAAATTTTGTTTAATTTTAAACGACTATTCTGAAAAAACTAAAGGTCAAATAATTTTTTCGTTGCCGGATTCGTATTTGTCATGGTTGAAATATATTATTAGCATATATAAATAAATATAAACCGATACTTTTAATTTTTGACCAAAAAAAAATTTTTCTAAGGGGTACCCCTTAGGATTTTTACAAAATTTTTTTTTTGCATATTTCTGATTGTTATTTGTTATAAGTATAATACCCATAAAGGTCTAATGAATTGCCAAATTTGGGCCCAATGACTTTTATATAATTGGAGTTATCGAAGGTCAAAAATTTAACTCAAAATTTTGTTTAATTTTAAACGACTAGTCTGAAAAAACTAAAGGTCAAATAAATTTTTCGTTGCCGGATTCGTATTTGTCATGGTTGAAATATATTATTAGCATATATAAATAAATATAAATCGATACTTTTAATTTTTGACTTAAAAAATTTTTTTCTAAGGGGTACCCCTTAGGATTTTTACAAAATTTTTTTTTTGCATATTTCTGATTGTTATTTGTTATAAGTATAATACCCATAAAGGTCTAATGAATTGCCAAATTTGGGCCCAATGACTTTTATATAATTGGAGTTATCGAAGGTCAAAAATTTAACTCAAAATTTTGTTTAATTTTAAACGACTAGTCTGAAAAAACTAAAGGTCAAATAAATTTTTCGTTGCCGGATTCGTATTTGTCATGGTTGAAATATATTATTAGCATATATAAATAAATATAAATCGATACTTTTAATTTTTGACTTAAATTTTTTTTTTCTAAGGGGTACCCCTTAGGATTTTTACAAAAAATTTTTTTTGCTTATATCTGATTGTTATTTGTTATAAGTATACTACCCATAAAGGTCTAATGAATTGCCAAATTTGGGCCCAATGACTTTTATATAATTGGAGTTATTGAAGGTCAAAAATTTGACTCAAAATTTTGTTTAATTTTAAACGACTATTCTGAAAAAACTAAAGGTCAAATAAATTTTTCGTTGCCGGATTCGTATTTGTCATGGTTGAAATATATTATTAGCATATATAAATAAATATAAACCGATACTTTTAATTTTTGACCAAAAAAAAATTTTTCTAAGGGGTACCCCTTAGGATTTTTACAAAAAATTTTTTTTGCATATATCTGATTGTTATTTGTTATAAGTATACTACCCATAAAGGTCTAATGAATTGCCAAATTTGGGCCCAATGACTTTTATATAATTGGAGTTATCGAAGGTCAAAAATTTAATTCAAAATTTTGTTTAATTTTAAACGACTATTCTGAAAAAACTAAAGGTCAAATAAATTTTTCGTTGCCGGATTCGTATTTGTCATGGTTGAAATATATTATTAGCATATATAAATAAATATAAACCGATACTTTTAATTTTTGACCAAAAAAAAATTTTTCTAAGGGGTACCCCTTAGGATTTTTACAAAAATTTTTTTTTGCTTATATCTGATTGTTATTTGTTATAAGTATACTACCCATAAAGGTCTAATGAATTGCCAAATTTGGGCCCAATGGCTTTTATATAATTGGAGTTATTGAAGGTCAAAAATTTGACTCAAAATTTTGTTCAACTTTAAACGACTATTCTGAAAAAACTAAAGGTCAAATAAATTTTTCGTTGCCGGATTCGTATTTGTCATGGTTGAAATATATTATTAGCATATATAAATAAATATAAACCGATACTTTTAATTTTTGACCAAAAAAAAATTTTTCTAAGGGGTACCCCTTAGGATTTTTACAAATTTTTTTTTTTGCATATTTCTGATTGTTATTTGTTATAAGTATAATACCCATAAAGGTCTAATGAATTGCCAAATTTGGGCCCAATGACTTTTATATAATTGGAGTTATCGAAGGTCAAAAATTTAACTCAAAATTTTGTTTAATTTTAAACGACTATTCTGAAAAAACTAAAGGTCAAATAAATTTTTCGTTGCCGGATTCGTATTTGTCATGGTTGAAATATATTATTAGCATATATAAATAAATATAAATCGATACTTTTAATTTTTGACTTAAAAAATTTTTTTCTAAGGGGTACCCCTTAGGATTTTTACAAAAATTTTTTTTTGCTTATATCTGATTGTTATTTGTTATAAGTATACTACCCATAAAGGTCTAATGAATTGCCAAATTTGGGCCCAATGACTTTTATATAATTGGAGTTATTGAAGGTCAAAAATTTGACTCAAAATTTTGTTTAATTTTAAACGACTATTCTGAAAAAACTAAAGGTCAAATAAATTTTTCGTTGCCGGATTCGTATTTGTCATGGTTGAAATATATTATTAGCATATATAAATAAATATAAACCGATACTTTTAATTTTTGACCAAAAAAAAATTTTTCTAAGGGGTACCCCTTAGGATTTTTACAAAAATTTTTTTTTGCATATATCTGATTGTTATTTGTTATAAGTATACTACCCATAAAGGTCTAATGAATTGCCAAATTTGGGCCCAATGACTTTTATATAATTGGAGTTATCGAAGGTCAAAAATTTAACTCAAAATTTTGTTTAATTTTAAACGACTATTCTGAAAAAACTAAAGGTCAAATAAATTTTTCGTTGCCGGATTCGTATTTGTCATGGTTGAAATATATTATTAGCATATATAAATAAATATAAACCGATACTTTTAATTTTTGACCAAAAAAAAATTTTTCTAAGGGGTACCCCTTAGGATTTTTACAAAAATTTTTTTTTGCATATATCTGATTGTTATTTGTTATAAGTATACTACCCATAAAGGTCTAATGAATTGCCAAATTTGGGCCCAATGGCTTTTATATAATTGGAGTTATTGAAGGTCAAAAATTTGACTCAAAATTTTGTTCAACTTTAAACGACTATTCTGAAAAAACTAAAGGTCAAATAAATTTTTCGTTGCCGGATTCGTATTTGTCATGGTTGAAATATATTATTAGCATATATAAATAAATATAAACCGATACTTTTAATTTTTGACCAAAAAAAAATTTTTCTAAGGGGTACCCCTTAGGATTTTTACAATTTTTTTTTTTTGCATATTTCTGATTGTTATTTGTTATAAGTATAATACCCATAAAGGTCTAATGAATTGCCAAATTTGGGCCCAATGACTTTTATATAATTGGAGTTATCGAAGGTCAAAAATTTAACTCAAAATTTTGTTTAATTTTAAACGACTATTCTGAAAAAACTAAAGGTCAAATAAATTTTTCGTTGCCGGATTCGTATTTGTCATGGTTGAAATATATTATTAGCATATATAAATAAATATAAATCGATACTTTTAATTTTTGACTTAAAAAATTTTTTTCTAAGGGGTACCCCTTAGGATTTTTACAAAAATTTTTTTTTGCTTATATCTGATTGTTATTTGTTATAAGTATACTACCCATAAAGGTCTAATGAATTGCCAAATTTGGGCCCAATGACTTTTATATAATTGGAGTTATTGAAGGTCAAAAATTTGACTCAAAATTTTGTTTAATTTTAAACGACTATTCTGAAAAAACTAAAGGTCAAATAAATTTTTCGTTGCCGGATTCGTATTTGTCATGGTTGAAATATATTATTAGCATATATAAATAAATATAAACCGATACTTTTAATTTTTGACCAAAAAAAAATTTTTCTAAGGGGTACCCCTTAGGATTTTTACAAAAATTTTTTTTTGCATATATCTAATTGTTATTTGTTATAAGTATACTACCCATAAAGGTCTAATGAATTGCCAAATTTGGGCCCAATGACTTTTATATAATTGGAGTTATCGAAGGTCAAAAATTTAACTCAAAATTTTGTTTAATTTTAAACGACTATTCTGAAAAAACTAAAGGTCAAATAAATTTTTCGTTGCCGGATTCGTATTTGTCATGGTTGAAATATATTATTAGCATATATAAATAAATATAAACCGATATTTTTAATTTTTGACCAAAAAAAAATTTTTCTAAGGGGTACCCCTTAGGATTTTTACAAAAAATTTTTTTTGCTTATATCTGATTGTTATTTGTTATAAGTATACTACCCATAAAGGTCTAATGAATTGCCAAATTTGGGCCCAATGGCTTTTATATAATTGGAGTTATTGAAGGTCAAAAATTTGACTCAAAATTTTGTTCAACTTTAAACGACTATTCTGAAAAAACTAAAGGTCAAATAAATTTTTCGTTGCCGGATTCGTATTTGTCATGGTTGAAATATATTATTAGCATATATAAATAAATATAAACCGATACTTTTAATTTTTGACCAAAAAAAAATTTTTCTAAGGGGTACCCCTTAGGATTTTTACAAATTTTTTTTTTTGCATATTTCTGATTGTTATTTGTTATAAGTATAATACCCATAAAGGTCTAATGAATTGCCAAATTTGGGCCCAATGACTTTTATATAATTGGAGTTATCGAAGGTCAAAAATTTAACTCAAAATTTTGTTTAATTTTAAACGACTATTCTGAAAAAACTAAAGGTCAAATAAATTTTTCGTTGCCGGATTCGTATTTGTCATGGTTGAAATATATTATTAGCATATATAAATAAATATAAATCGATACTTTTAATTTTTGACTTAAAAAATTTTTTTCTAAGGGGTACCCCTTAGGATTTTTACAAAAATTTTTTTTTGCTTATATCTGATTGTTATTTGTTATAAGTATACTACCCATAAAGGTCTAATGAATTGCCAAATTTGGGCCCAATGACTTTTATATAATTGGAGTTATTGAAGGTCAAAAATTTGACTCAAAATTTTGTTTAATTTTAGACGACTATTCTGAAAAAACTAAAGGTCAAATAAATTTTTCGTTGCCGGATTCGTATTTGTCATGGTTGAAATATATTATTAGCATATATAAATAAATATAAACCGATACTTTTAATTTTTGACCAAAAAAAAATTTTTCTAAGGGGTACCCCTTAGGATTTTTACAAAAAATTTTTTTTGCATATATCTGATTGTTATTTGTTATAAGTATACTACCCATAAAGGTCTAATGAATTGCCAAATTTGGGCCCAATGACTTTTATATAATTGGAGTTATTGAAGGTCAAAAATTTGACTCAAAATTTTGTTCAACTTTAAACGACTATTCTGAAAAAACTAAAGGTCAAATAAATTTTTCGTTGCCGGATTCGTATTTGTCATGGTTGAAATATATTATTAGCATATATAAATAAATATAAACCGATACTTTTAATTTTTGACCAAAAAAAAATTTTTCTAAGGGGTACCCCTTAGGATTTTTACAAATTTTTTTTTTTGCATATTTCTGATTGTTATTTGTTATAAGTATAATACCCATAAAGGTCTAATGAATTGCCAAATTTGGGCCCAATGACTTTTATATAATTGGAGTTATCGAAGGTCAAAAATTTAACTCAAAATTTTGTTTAATTTTAAACGACTATTCTGAAAAAACTAAAGGTCAAATAAATTTTTCGTTGCCGGATTCGTATTTGTCATGGTTGAAATATATTATTAGCATATATAAATAAATATAAATCGATACTTTTAATTTTTGACTTAAAAAATTTTTTTCTAAGGGGTACCCCTTAGGATTTTTACAAAAATTTTTTTTTGCTTATATCTGATTGTTATTTGTTATAAGTATACTACCCATAAAGGTCTAATGAATTGCCAAATTTGGGCCCAATGACTTTTATATAATTGGAGTTATTGAAGGTCAAAAATTTGACTCAAAATTTTGTTTAATTTTAAACGACTATTCTGAAAAAACTAAAGGTCAAATAAATTTTTCGTTGCCGGATTCGTATTTGTCATGGTTGAAATATATTATTAGCATATATAAATAAATATAAACCGATACTTTTAATTTTTGACCAAAAAAAAATTTTTCTAAGGGGTACCCCTTAGGATTTTTACAAAAAAATTTTTTTGCATATATCTGATTGTTATTTGTTATAAGTATACTACCCATAAAGGTCTAATGAATTGCCAAATTTGGGCCCAATGACTTTTATATAATTGGAGTTATTGAAGGTCAAAAATTTGACTCAAAATTTTGTTCAACTTTAAACGACTATTCTGAAAAAACTAAAGGTCAAATAAATTTTTCGTTGCCGGATTCGTATTTGTCATGGTTGAAATATATTATTAGCATATATAAATAAATATAAACCGATACTTTTAATTTTTGACCAAAAAAAAATTTTTCTAAGGGGTACCCCTTAGGATTTTTACAAATTTTTTTTTTTGCATATTTCTGATTGTTATTTGTTATAAGTATAATACCCATAAAGGTCTAATGAATTGCCAAATTTGGGCCCAATGACTTTTATATAATTGGAGTTATCGAAGGTCAAAAATTTAACTCAAAATTTTGTTTAATTTTAAACGACTATTCTGAAAAAACTAAAGGTCAAATAAATTTTTCGTTGCCGGATTCGTATTTGTCATGGTTGAAATATATTATTAGCATATATAAATAAATATAAAACGATACTTTTAATTTTTGACCAAAAAAAAATTTTTCTAAGGGGTACCCCTTAGGATTTTTACAAAATTTTTTTTTTGCTTATATCTGATTGTTATTTGTTATAAGTATACTACCCATAAAGGTCTAATGAATTGCCAAATTTGGGCCCAATGGCTTTTATATAATTGGAGTTATTGAAGGTCAAAAATTTGACTCAAAATTTTGTTCAACTTTAAACGACTATTCTGAAAAAACTATAGGTCAAATAAATTTTTCGTTGCCGGATTCGTATTTGTCATGGTTGAAATATATTATTAGCATATATAAATAAATATAAACCGATACTTTTAATTTTTGACCAAAAAAAAATTTTTCTAAGGGGTACCCCTTAGGATTTTTACAAATTTTTTTTTTTGCTTATATCTGATTGTTATTTGTTATAAGTATACTACCCATAAAGGTCTAATGAATTGCCAAATTTGGGCCCAATGGCTTTTATATAATTGGAGTTATTGAAGGTCAAAAATTTGACTCAAAATTTTGTTCAACTTTAAACGACTATTCTGAAAAAACTAAAGGTCAAATAAATTTTTCGTTGCCGGATTCGTATTTGTCATGGTTGAAATATATTATTAGCATATATAAATAAATATAAACCGATACTTTTAATTTTTGACCAAAAAAAAATTTTTCTAAGGGGTACCCCTTAGGATTTTTACAAATTTTTTTTTTTGCATATTTCTGATTGTTATTTGTTATAAGTATAATACCCATAAAGGTCTAATGAATTGCCAAATTTGGGCCCAATGACTTTTATATAATTGGAGTTATCGAAGGTTAAAAATTTAACTCAAAATTTTGTTTAATTTTAAACGACTATTCTGAAAAAACTAAAGGTCAAATAAATTTTTCGTTGCCGGATTCGTATTTGTCATGGTTGAAATATATTATTAGCATATATAAATAAATATAAATCGATACTTTTAATTTTTGACTTAAAAAATTTTTTTCTAAGGGGTACCCCTTAGGATTTTTACAAAAATTTTTTTTGCTTATATCTGATTGTTATTTGTTATAAGTATACTACCCATAAAGGTCTAATGAATTGCCAAATTTGGGCCCAATGACTTTTATATAATTGGAGTTATTGAAGGTCAAAAATTTGACTCAAAATTTTGTTTAATTTTAAACGACTATTCTGAAAAAACTAAAGGTCAAATAAATTTTTCGTTGCCGGATTCGTATTTGTCATGGTTGAAATATATTATTAGCATATATAAATAAATATAAACCGATACTTTTAATTTTTGACCAAAAAAAAATTTTTCTAAGGGGTACCCCTTAGGATTTTTACAAAAATTTTTTTTTGCATATTTCTGATTGTTATTTGTTATAAGTATAATACCCATAAAGGTCTAATGAATTGCCAAATTTGGGCCCAATGACTTTTATATAATTGGAGTTATCGAAGGTCAAAAATTTAACTCAAAATTTTGTTTAATTTTAAACGACTAGTCTGAAAAAACTAAAGGTCAAATAAATTTTTCGTTGCCGGATTCGTATTTGTCATGGTTGAAATATATTATTAGCATATATAAATAAATATAAATCGATACTTTTAATTTTTGACTTAAAATTTTTTTTTCTAAGGGGTACCCCTTAGGATTTTTACAAAAATTTTTTTTTGCTTATATCTGATTGTTATTTGTTATAAGTATACTACCCATAAAGGTCTAATGAATTGCCAAATTTGGGCCCAATGACTTTTATATAATTGGAGTTATTGAAGGTCAAAAATTTGACTCAAAATTTTGTTTAATTTTAAACGACTATTCTGAAAAAACTAAAGGTCAAATAAATTTTTCGTTGCCGGATTCGTATTTGTCATGGTTGAAATATATTATTAGCATATATAAATAAATATAAACCGATACTTTTAATTTTTGACCAAAAAAAAATTTTTCTAAGGGGTACCCCTTAGGATTTTTACAAATTTTTTTTTTTGCATATTCCTGATTGTTATTTGTTATAAGTATAATACCCATAAAGGTCTAATGAATTGCCAAATTTGGGCCCAATGACTTTTATATAATTGGAGTTATCGAAGGTCAAAAATTTAACTCAAAATTTTGTTTAATTTTAAACGACTATTCTGAAAAAACTAAAGGTCAAATAAATTTTTCGTTGCCGGATTCGTATTTGTCATGGTTGAAATATATTATTAGCATATATAAATAAATATAAACCGATACTTTTAATTTTTGACCAAAAAAAAATTTTTCTAAGGGGTACCCCTTAGGATTTTTACAAAAATTTTTTTTTGCATATTTCTGATTGTTATTTGTTATAAGTATAATACCCATAAAGGTCTAATGAATTGCCAAATTTGGGCCCAATGACTTTTATATAATTGGAGTTATCGAAGGTCAAAAATTTAACTCAAAATTTTGTTTAATTTTAAACGACTAGTCTGAAAAAACTAAAGGTCAAATAAATTTTTCGTTGCCGGATTCGTATTTGTCATGGTTGAAATATATTATTAGCATATATAAATAAATATAAATCGATACTTTTAATTTTTTACTTAAAAATTTTTTTTCTAAGGGGTACCCCTTAGGATTTTTACAAAAATTTTTTTTTGCTTATATCTGATTGTTATTTGTTATAAGTATACTACCCATAAAGGTCTAATGAATTGCCAAATTTGGGCCCAATGACTTTTATATAATTGGAGTTATTGAAGGTCAAAAATTTGACTCAAAATTTTGTTTAATTTTAAACGACTATTCTGAAAAAACTAAAGGTCAAATAAATTTTTCGTTGCCGGATTCGTATTTGTCATGGTTGAAATATATTATTAGCATATATAAATAAATATAAACCGATACTTTTAATTTTTGACCAAAAAAAAATTTTTCTAAGGGGTACCCCTTAGGATTTTTACAAAAATTTTTTTTTGCATATATCTGATTGTTATTTGTTATAAGTATACTACCCATAAAGGTCTAATGAATTGCCAAATTTGGGCCCAATGACTTTTATATAATTGGAGTTATCGAAGGTCAAAAATTTAACTCAAAATTTTGTTTAATTTTAAACGACTATTCTGAAAAAACTAAAGGTCAAATAAATTTTTCGTTGCCGGATTCGTATTTGTCATGGTTGAAATATATTATTAGCATATATAAATAAATATAAACCGATACTTTTAATTTTTGACCAAAAAAAAATTTTTCTAAGGGGTACCCCTTAGGATTTTTACAAAAAATTTTTTTTGCTTATATCTGATTGTTATTTGTTATAAGTATACTACCCATAAAGGTCTAATGAATTGCCAAATTTGGGCCCAATGGCTTTTATATAATTGGAGTTATTGAAGGTCAAAAATTTGACTCAAAATTTTGTTCAACTTTAAACGACTATTCTGAAAAAACTAAAGGTCAAATAAATTTTTCGTTGCCGGATTCGTATTTGTCATGGTTGAAATATATTATTAGCATATATAAATAAATATAAACCGATACTTTTAATTTTTGACCAAAAAAAAATTTTTCTAAGGGGTACCCCTTAGGATTTTTACAAAAATTTTTTTTTGCATATATCTGATTGTTATTTGTTATAAGTATACTACCCATAAAGGTCTAATGAATTGCCAAATTTGGGCCCAATGGCTTTTATATAATTGGAGTTATTGAAGGTCAAAAATTTGACTCAAAATTTTGTTCAACTTTAAACGACTATTCTGAAAAAACTAAAGGTCAAATAAATTTTTCGTTGCCGGATTCGTATTTGTCATGGTTGAAATATATTATTAGCATATATAAATAAATATAAACCGATACTTTTAATTTTTGACAAAAAAAAAATTTTTCTAAGGGGTACCCCTTAGGATTTTTACAAAAATTTTTTTTTGCATATATCTGATTGTTATTTGTTATAAGTATACTACCCATAAAGGTCTAATGAATTGCCAAATTTGGGCCCAATGGCTTTTATATAATTGGAGTTATTGAGGGTCAAAAATTTGACTCAAAATTTTGTTCAACTTTAAACGACTATTCTGAAAAAACTAAAGGTCAAATAAATTTTTCGTTGCCGGATTCGTATTTGTCATGGTTGAAATATATTATTAGCATATATAAATAAATATAAACCGATACTTTTAATTTTTGACCAAAAAAAAATTTTTCTAAGGGGTACCCCTTAGGATTTTTACAAATTTTTTTTTTGCATATTTCTGATTGTTATTTGTTATAAGTATAATACCCATAAAGGTCTAATGAATTGCCAAATTTGGGCCCAATGACTTTTATATAATTGGAGTTATCGAAGGTCAAAAATTTAACTCAAAATTTTGTTTAATTTTAAACGACTATTCTGAAAAAACTAAAGGTCAAATAAATTTTTCGTTGCCGGATTCGTATTTGTCATGGTTGAAATATATTATTAGCATATATAAATAAATATAAATCGATACTTTTAATTTTTGACTTAAAAAATTTTTTTCTAAGGGGTACCCCTTAGGATTTTTACAAAATTTTTTTTTGCTTATATCTGATTGTTATTTGTTATAAGTATACTACCCATAAAGGTCTAATGAATTGCCAAATTTGGGCCCAATGACTTTTATATAATTGGAGTTATTGAAGGTCAAAAATTTGACTCAAAATTTTGTTTAATTTTAAACGACTATTCTGAAAAAACTAAAGGTCAAATAAATTTTTCGTTGCCGGATTCGTATTTGTCATGGTTGAAATATATTATTAGCATATATAAATAAATATAAACCGATACTTTTAATTTTTGACCAAAAAAAAATTTTTCTAAGGGGTACCCCTTAGGATTTTTACAAATTTTTTTTTTTGCATATTCCTGATTGTTATTTGTTATAAGTATAATACCCATAAAGGTCTAATGAATTGCCAAATTTGGGCCCAATGACTTTTATATAATTGGAGTTATCGAAGGTCAAAAATTTAACTCAAAATTTTGTTTAATTTTAAACGACTATTCTGAAAAAACTAAAGGTCAAATAAATTTTTCGTTGCCGGATTCGTATTTGTCATGGTTGAAATATATTATTAGCATATATAAATAAATATAAACCGATACTTTTAATTTTTGACCAAAAAAAAAAATTCTAAGGGGTACCCCTTAGGATTTTTACAAAAATTTTTTTTTGCATATTTCTGATTGTTATTTGTTATAAGTATAATACCCATAAAGGTCTAATGAATTGCCAAATTTGGGCCCAATGACTTTTATATAATTGGAGTTATCGAAGGTCAAAAATTTAACTCAAAATTTTGTTTAATTTTAAACGACTAGTCTGAAAAAACTAAAGGTCAAATAAATTTTTCGTTGCCGGATTCGTATTTGTCATGGTTGAAATATATTATTAGCATACATAAATAAATATTAATCGATACTTTTAATTTTTTACTTAAAAATTTTTTTTCTAAGGGGTACCCCTTAGGATTTTTACAAAATTTTTTTTTTGCTTATATCTGATTGTTATTTGTTATAAGTATACTACCCATAAAGGTCTAATGAATTGCCAAATTTGGGCCCAATGACTTTTATATAATTGGAGTTATTGAAGGTCAAAAATTTGACTCAAAATTTTGTTTAATTTTAAACGACTATTCTGAAAAAACTAAAGGTCAAATAAATTTTTCGTTGCCGGATTCGTATTTGTCATGGTTGAAATATATTATTAGCATATATAAATAAATATAAACCGATACTTTTAATTTTTGACCAAAAAAAAATTTTTCTAAGGGGTACTTCTTAGGATTTTTACAAAAATTTTTTTTTGCATATATCTGATTGTTATTTGTTATAAGTATACTACCCATAAAGGTCTAATGAATTGCCAAATTTGGGCCCAATGACTTTTATATAATTGGAGTTATCGAAGGTCAAAAATTTAACTCAAAATTTTGTTTAATTTTAAACGACTATTCTGAAAAAACTAAAGGTCAAATAAATTTTTCGTTGCCGGATTCGTATTTGTCATGGTTGAAATATATTATTAGCATATATAAATAAATATAAACCGATACTTTTAATTTTTGACCAAAAAAAAATTTTTCTAAGGGGTACCCCTTAGGATTTTTACAAAAATTTTTTTTTGCTTATATCTGATTGTTATTTGTTATAAGTATACTACCCATAAAGGTCTAATGAATTGCCAAATTTGGGCCCAATGGCTTTTATATAATTGGAGTTATTGAAGGTCAAAAATTTGACTCAAAATTTTGTTCAACTTTAAACGACTATTCTGAAAAAACTAAAGGTCAAATAAATTTTTCGTTGCCGGATTCGTATTTGTCATGGTTGAAATATATTATTAGCATATATAAATAAATATAAACCGATACTTTTAATTTTTGACAAAAAAAAAAATTTTCTAAGGGGTACCCCTTAGGATTTTTACAAAAATTTTTTTTTGCATATATCTGATTGTTATTTGTTATAAGTATACTACCCATAAAGGTCTAATGAATTGCCAAATTTGGGCCCAATGGCTTTTATATAATTGGAGTTATTGAGGGTCAAAAATTTGACTCAAAATTTTGTTCAACTTTAAACGACTATTCTGAAAAAACTAAAGGTCAAATAAATTTTTCGTTGCCGGATTCGTATTTGTCATGGTTGAAATATATTATTAGCATATATAAATAAATATAAACCGATACTTTTAATTTTTGACCAAAAAAAAATTTTTCTAAGGGGTACCCCTTAGGATTTTTACAAATTTTTTTCTTTGCATATTTCTGATTGTTATTTGTTATAAGTATAATACCCATAAAGGTCTAATGAATTGCCAAATTTGGGCCCAATGACTTTTATATAATTGGAGTTATCGAAGGTCAAAAATTTAACTCAAAATTTTGTTTAATTTTAAACGACTATTCTGAAAAAACTAAAGGTCAAATAAATTTTTCGTTGCCGGATTCGTATTTGTCATGGTTGAAATATATTATTAGCATATATAAATAAATATAAATCGATACTTTTAATTTTTGACTTAAAAAATTTTTTTCTAAGGGGTACCCCTTAGGATTTTTACAAAATTTTTTTTTTGCTTATATCTGATTGTTATTTGTTATAAGTATACTACCCATAAAGGTCTAATGAATTGCCAAATTTGGGCCCAATGACTTTTATATAATTGGAGTTATTGAAGGTCAAAAATTTGACTCAAAATTTTGTTTAATTTTAAACGACTATTCTGAAAAAACTAAAGGTCAAATAAATTTTTCGTTGCCGGATTCGTATTTGTCATGGTTGAAATATATTATTAGCATATATAAATAAATATAAACCGATACTTTTAATTTTTGACCAAAAAAAAATTTTTCTAAGGGGTACCCCTTAGGATTTTTACAAATTTTTTTTTTTGCATATTCCTGATTGTTATTTGTTATAAGTATAATACCCATAAAGGTCTAATGAATTGCCAAATTTGGGCCCAATGACTTTTATATAATTGGAGTTATCGAAGGTCAAAAATTTAACTCAAAATTTTGTTTAATTTTAAACGACTATTCTGAAAAAACTAAAGGTCAAATAAATTTTTCGTTGCCGGATTCGTATTTGTCATGGTTGAAATATATTATTAGCATATATAAATAAATATAAACCGATACTTTTAATTTTTGACCAAAAAAAAATTTTTCTAAGGGGTACCCCTTAGGATTTTTACAATTTTTTTTTTTGCATATTCCTGATTGTTATTTGTTATAAGTATAATACCCATAAAGGTCTAATGAATTGCCAAATTTGGGCCCAATGACTTTTATATAATTGGAGTTATCGAAGGTCAAAAATTTAACTCAAAATTTTGTTTAATTTTAAACGACTATTCTGAAAAAACTAAAGGTCAAATAATTTTTTCGTTGCCGGATTCGTATTTGTCATGGTTGAAATATATTATTAGCATATATAAATAAATATAAACCGATACTTTTAATTTTTGACCAAAAAAAAATTTTTCTAAGGGGTACCCCTTAGGATTTTTACAATTTTTTTTTTTGCATATTTCTGATTGTTATTTGTTATAAGTATAATACCCATAAAGGTCTAATGAATTGCCAAATTTGGGCCCAATGACTTTTATATAATTGGAGTTATCGAAGGTCAAAAATTTAACTCAAAATTTTGTTTAATTTTAAACGACTATTCTGAAAAAACTAAAGGTCAAATAAATTTTTCGTTGCCGGATTCGTATTTGTCATGGTTGAAATATATTATTAGCATATATAAATAAATATAAACCGATACTTTTAATTTTTGACCAAAAAAAAATTTTTCTAAGGGGTACCCCTTAGGATTTTTACAAAAATTTTTTTTTGCATATATCTGATTGATATTTGTTATAAGTATACTACCCATAAAGGTCTAATGAATTGCCAAATTTGGGCCCAATGACTTTTATATAATTGGAGTTATCGAAGGTCAAAAATTTAACTCAAAATTTTGTTTAATTTTAAACGACTATTCTGAAAAAACTAAAGGTCAAATAAATTTTTCGTTGCCGGATTCGTATTTGTCATGGTTGAAATATATTATTAGCATATATAAATAAATATAAACCGATACTTTTAATTTTTGACCAAAAAAAATTTTTTCTAAGGGGTACCCCTTAGAATTTTTACAAATTTTTTTTTTTGCATATTCCTGATTGTTATTTGTTATAAGTATAATACCCATAAAGGTCTAATGAATTGCCAAATTTGGGCCCAATGACTTTTATATAATTGGAGTTATCGAAGGTCAAAAATTTAACTCAAAATTTTGTTTAATTTTAAACGACTATTCTGAAAAAACTATAGGTCAAATAAATTTTTCGTTGCCGGATTCGTATTTGTCATGGTTGAAATATATTATTAGCATATATAAATAAATATAAATCGATACTTTTAATTTTTGACTTAAAAAAATTTTTTCTAAGGGGTACCCCTTAGGATTTTTACAAAAATTTTTTTTTGCTTATATCTGATTGTTATTTGTTATAAGTATACTACCCATAAAGGTCTAATGAATTGCCAAATTTGGGCCCAATGACTTTTATATAATTGGAGTTATCGAAGGTCAAAAATTTGACTCAAAATTTTGTTTAATTTTAAACGACTATTCTGAAAAAACTAAAGGTCAAATAAATTTTTCGTTGCCGGATTCGTATTTGTCATGGTTGAAATATATTATTAGCATATATAAATAAATATAAACCGATACTTTTAATTTTTGACCAAAAAAAAATTTTTCTAAGGGGTACCCCTTAGGATTTTTACAAAAATTTTTTTTTGCATATATCTGATTGATATTTGTTATAAGTATACTACCCATAAAGGTCTAATGAATTGCCAAATTTGGGCCCAATGACTTTTATATAATTGGAGTTATCGAAGGTCAAAAATTTAACTCAAAATTTTGTTTAATTTTAAACGACTATTCTGAAAAAACTAAAGGTCAAATAAATTTTTCGTTGCCGGATTCGTATTTGTCATGGTTGAAATATATTATTAGCATATATAAATAAATATAAACCGATACTTTTAATTTTTGACCAAAAAAAATTTTTTCTAAGGGGTACCCCTTAGGATTTTTACAAATTTTTTTTTTTGCATATTCCTGATTGTTATTTGTTATAAGTATAATACCCATAAAGGTCTAATGAATTGCCAAATTTGGGCCCAATGACTTTTATATAATTGGAGTTATCGAAGGTCAAAAATTTAACTCAAAATTTTGTTTAATTTTAAACGACTATTCTGAAAAAACTATAGGTCAAATAAATTTTTCGTTGCCGGATTCGTATTTGTCATGGTTGAAATATATTATTAGCATATATAAATAAATATAAATCGATACTTTTAATTTTTGACTTAAAAAAATTTTTTCTAAGGGGTACCCCTTAGGATTTTTACAAAAATTTTTTTTTGCTTATATCTGATTGTTATTTGTTATAAGTATACTACCCATAAAGGTCTAATGAATTGCCAAATTTGGGCCCAATGACTTTTATATAATTGGAGTTATCGAAGGTCAAAAATTTAACTCAAAATTTTGTTTAATTTTAAACGACTATTCTGAACAAACTAAAGGTCAAATAAATTTTTCGTTGCCGGATTCGTATTTGTCATGGTTGAAATATATTATTAGCATATATAAATAAATATAAATCGATACTTTTAATTTTTGACTTAAAAAATTTTTTTCTAAGGGGTACCCCTTAGGATTTTTACAAAAAATTTTTTTTGCTTATATCTGATTGTTATTTGTTATAAGTATACTATCCATAAAGGTCTAATGAATTGCCAAATTTGGGCCCAATGACTTTTATATAATTGGAGTTATTGAAGGTCAAAAATTTGACTCAAAATTTTGTTTAATTTTAAACGACTATTCTGAAAAAACTAAAGGTCAAATAAATTTTTCGTTGCCGGATTCGTATTTGTCATGATTGAAATATATTATTAGCATATATAAATAAATATAAACCGATACTTTTAATTTTTGACCAAAAAAAAATTTTTCTAAGGGGTACCCCTTAGGATTTTTACAAAATTTTTTTTTTGCATATATCTGATTGTTATTTGTTATAAGTATACTACCCATAAAGGTCTAATGAATTGCCAAATTTGGGCCCAATGACTTTTATATAATTGGAGTTATCGAAGGTCAAAAATTTAACTCAAAATTTTGTTTAATTTTAAACGACTATTCTGAAAAAACTAAAGGTCAAATAAATTTTTCGTTGCCGGATTCGTATTTGTCATGGTTGAAATATATTATTAGCATATATAAATAAATATAAACCGATACTTTTAATTTTTGACCAAAAAAAAATTTTTCTAAGGGGTACCCCTTAGGATTTTTACAAATTTTTTTTTTTGCATATTCCTGATTGTTATTTGTTATAAGTATAATACCCATAAAGGTCTAATGAATTGCCAAATTTGGGCCCAATGACTTTTATATAATTGGAGTTATCGAAGGTCAAAAATTTAACTCAAAATTTTGTTTAATTTTAAACGACTATTCTGAAAAAACTATAGGTCAAATAAATTTTTCGTTGCCGGATTCGTATTTGTCATGGTTGAAATATATTATTAGCATATATAAATAAATATAAATCGATACTTTTAATTTTTGACTTAAAAAAATTTTTTCTAAGAGGTACCCCTTAGGATTTTTACAAAATTTTTTTTTTGCTTATATCTGATTGTTATTTGTTATAAGTATACTACCCATAAAGGTCTAATGAATTGCCAAATTTGGGCCCAATGACTTTTATATAATTGGAGTTATCGAAGGTCAAAAATTTAACTCAAAATTTTGTTTAATTTTAAACGACTATTCTGAACAAACTAAAGGTCAAATAAATTTTTCGTTGCCGGATTCGTATTTGTCATGGTTGAAATATATTATTAGCATATATAAATAAATATAAATCGATACTTTTAATTTTTGACTTAAAAAATTTTTTTCTAAGGGATACCCCTTAGGATTTTTACAAATTTTTTTTTTGCTTATATCTGATTGTTATTTGTTATAAGTATACTACCCATAAAGGTCTAATGAATTGCCAAATTTGGGCCCAATGACTTTTATATAATTGGAGTTATTGAAGGTCAAAAATTTAACTCAAAATTTTGTATTGCTTATTAATATAGCAATCATTTTACATATGATTCATTTTGTCCGTAAACTTTTTAGGATAACTCTGGGCCAATAATAGCCAGCCGTCACGATAGAATATTTCAACGTTTTATTAGTTTTAGATACCTGTTCCCCTGAAATATTTAACGAAATGATATTTCTTGTATTGCTTATTAATCCAGCAATGATTTTACTTTGGTTTCATTTTGTCCGTAACCTTTTTAGGATAACTCTGGGCCAATAATAGCCAGCCGTCACGATAGAATATTTCAACGTTTTATTAGTTTTAGATACCTGTTCCTCTGAAATATTTAACGAAATGATATTTCTTGTATTGCTTATTAATCCAGCAATGATTTTACATAGGTTTTATTTTGTCCGTCACCTTTTTAGGATAACTCTGGGCCAATAATAACCAGCCGTCACGATAGAATATTTCAACGTTTTATTAGTTTTAGATACCTGTTTCCCCGAAATATTTAACGAAATGATATTTCTTGTATTGCTTATTCATCCAGCAATGATTTTACATAGGTTTCATTTTGTCCGTAACCTTTTTAGGATGACTCTGCTCCCATAATAGCCAGCCGTCACGATAGAATATTTCAACGTTTTATTAGTTTTAGATACCTGTTCCCCTGAAATATTTAACGAAATGATATTTCTTGTATTGCTTATTAATCCAGCAATGATTTTACATAGGTTTCATTTTGTCCGTAACCTTTTTAGGATAACTCTGCTCCAATAATAGCCAGCCGTCACGATAGAATATTTCAACGTTTTATTAGTTTTAGATACCTGTTCCCCTGAAATATTTAACGAAATGATATTTTTTGTATTGCTTATTAATCCAGCAATGATTTAACATAGGTTTCATTTTGTTCGTAACCTTTTTAGGATAACTCTGGGCCAATAATAGCCAGCCGTCACGATAGAATATTTCAACGTTTTATTAGTTTTAGATACCTGTTCCCCTGAAATATTTAACGAAATGATATTTCTTGTATTGCTTATTAATCCAGCAATGATTTTACATAGGTTTCATTTTGTCCGTAACCTTTTTAGGATAACTCTGGGCCAATAATAGCCAGCCGTCACGATAGAATATTTCAACGTTTTATTAGTTTTAGATACCTGTTCCTCTGAAATATTTAACGAAATGATATTTCTTGTATTGCTTATTAATCCAGCAATGATTTTACATAGGTTTCATTTTGTCCGTAACCTTTTTAGGATAACTCTGGGCCAATAATAGCCAGCCGTCACGATAGAATATTTCAACGTTTTATTAGTTTTAGATACCTGTTCCCCTGAAATATTTAACGAAATGATATTTCTTTTATTGCTTATTAATCCAGCAATGATTTTACATAGGTTTCATTTTGTCCGTAACCTTTTTAGGATAACTCTGCTTCAATAATAGCCAGCCGTCACGATAGAATATTTCAACGTTTTATTAGTTTTAGATACCTGTTTCCCTGAAATATTTAACGAAATGATATTTCTTGTATTGCTTATTAATCCAGCAATGATTTTACATAGGTTTCATTTTGTCAGTAACCTTTTTAGGATAACTCTGGGCCAATAATAGCCAGCCGTCACGGTAGAATATTTCAACGTTTAATTAGTTTTAGATACCTGTTCCCCTGAAATATTTAACGAAATGATATTTCTTGTATTGCTTATTAATCCAGCAATGATTTTACATAGGTTTCATTTTGTCAGTAACCTTTTTAGGATAACTCTGGGCCAATAATAGCCAGCCGTCACAATAGAATATTTCAACGTTTTATTAGTTTTAGATACCTGTTCCCCTGAAATATTTAACGAAATGATATTTCTTGTATTGCTTATTAATCCAGCAATGATTTTACATAGGTTTCATTTTGTCAGTAACCTTTTTAGGATAACTCTGGGCCAATAATAGCCAGCCGTCACGATAGAATATTTCAACGTTTTATTAGTTTTAGATACCTGTTCCCCTGAAATATTTAACGAAATGATATTTCTTGTATTGCTTATTAATCCAGCAATGATTTTACATAGGTTTCATTTTGTCAGTAACCTTTTTAGGATAACTCTGGGCCAATAATAGCCAGCCGTCACGATAGAATATTTCAACGTTTTATTAGTTTTAGATACCTGTTCCCCTGAAATATTTAACGAAATGATATTTCTTGTATTGCTTATTAATCCAGCAATGATTTTACATAGGTTTCATTTCGTCAGTAACCTTTTTAGGATAAGTCTGGGCCAATAATAGCCAGCCGTCACGATAGAATATTTCAACGTTTTATTAGTTTTAGATACCTGTTCCCCTGAAATATTTAACGAAATGATATTTCTTGTATTGCTTATTAATCCAGCAATGATTTTACATAGGTTTCATTTTGTCAGTAACCTTTTTAGGATAACTCTGGGCCAATAATAGCCAGCCGTCACGATAGAATATTTCAACGTTTTATTAGTTTTAGATACCTGTTCCCCTGAAATATTTAACGAAATGATATTTCTTGTATTGCTTATTAATCCAGCAATGATTTTACATAGGTTTCATTTTGTCAGTAACCTTTTTAGGATAACTCTGGGCCAATAATAGCCAGCCGTCACGATAGAATATTTCAACGTTTTATTAGTTTTAGATACCTGTTCCCCTGAAATATTTAACGAAATGATATTTCTTGTATTGCTTATTAATCCAGCAATGATTTTACATAGGTTTCATTTTGTCAGTAACCTTTTTAGGATAACTCTGGGCCAATAATAGCCAGCCGTCACAATAGAATATTTCAACGTTTTATTAGTTTTAGATACCTGTTCCCCTGAAATATTTAACGAAATGATATTTCTTGTATTGCTTATTAATCCAGCAATGATTTTACATAGGTTTCATTTTGTCAGTAACCTTTTTAGGATAACTCTGGGCCAATAATAGCCAGCCGTCACGATAGAATATTTCAACGTTTTATTAGTTTTAGATACCTGTTCCCCTGAAATATTTAACGAAATGATATTTCTTGTATTGCTTATTAATCCAGCAATGATTTTACATAGGTTTCATTTTGTCAGTAACCTTTTTAGGATAACTCTGGGCCAATAATAGCCAGCCGTCACGATAGAATATTTCAACGTTTTATTAGTTTTAGATACCTGTTCCCCTGAAATATTTAACGAAATGATATTTCTTGTATTGCTTATTAATCCAGCAATGATTTTACATAGGTTTCATTTTGTCAGTAACCTTTTTAGGATAACTCTGGGCCAATAATAGCCAGCCGTCACGATAGAATATTTCAACGTTTTATTAGTTTTAGATACCTGTTCCCCTGAAATATTTAACGAAATGATATTTCTTGTATTGCTTATTAATCCAGTAATGATTTTACATAGGTTTCATTTTGTCAGTAACCTTTTTAGGATAACTCTGGGCCAATAATAGCCAGCAGTCACGATAGAATATTTCAACGTTTTATTAGTTTTAGATACCTGTTCCCCTGAAATATTTAACGAAATGATATTTCTTGTATTGCTTATTAATCCAGCAATGATTTTAGATAGGTTTCATTTTGTCAGTAACCTTTTTAGGATAACTCTGGGCCAATAATAGCCAGCCGTTACAATAGAATATTTCAACGTTTTATTAGTTTTAGATACCTGTTCCCCTGAAATATTTAACGAAATGATATTTCTTGTATTGCTTATTAATCCAGCAATGATTTTACATAGGTTTCATTTTGTCAGTAACCTTTTTAGGATAACTCTGGGCCAATAATAGCCAGCCGTCACGATAGAATATTTCAACGTTTTATTAGTTTTAGATACCTGTTCCCCTGAAATATTTAACGAAATGATATTTTTTGTATTGCTTATTAATCCAGCAATGATTTTACATAGGTTTCATTTTGTCCGTAACCTTTTTAGGATAACTCTGGGCCAATAATAGCCAGCCGTCACGATAGAATATTTCAACGTTTTTTTAGTTTTAGATACCTGTTCCCCTGAAATATTTAACGAAATGATATTTCTTGTATTGCTTATTAATCCAGCAATGATTTTACATAGGTTTCATTTTGTCAGTAACCTTTTTAGGATAACTCTGGGCCAATAATAGCCAGCCGTCACGATAGAATATTTCAACGTTTTATTAGTTTTAGATACCTGTTCCCCTGAAATATTTAACGAAATGATATTTCTTGTATTGCTTATTAATCCAGCAATGATTTTACATAGGTTTCATTTTGTCAGTAACCTTTTTAGGATAACTCTGGGCCAATAAAAGCCAGCCGTCACGATAGAATATTTCAACGTTTTATTAGTTTTAGATACCTGTTCCCCTGAAATATTTAACGAAATGATATTTCTTGTATTGCTTATTAATCCAGCAATGATTTTACATAGGTTTCATTTTGTCAGTAACCTTTTTAGGATTACTCTGGGCCAATAATAGCCAGCCGTCACGATAGAATATTTCAACGTTTTATTAGTTTTAGATACCTGTTCCCCTGAAATATTTAACGAAATGATATTTCTTGTATTGCTTATTAATCCAGCAATGATTTTACATAGGTTTCATTTTGTCAGTAACCTTTTTAGGATAACTCTGGGCCAATAATAGCCAGCCGTCACGATAGAATATTTCAACGTTTTATTAGTTTTAGATACCTGTTCCCCTGAAATATTTAACGAAATGATATTTCTTGTATTGCTTATTAATCCAGCAATGATTTTACATAGGTTTCATTTTGTCAGTAACCTTTTTAGGATAACTCTGGGCCAATAATAGCCAGCCGTCACGATAGAATATTTCAACGTTTTATTAGTTTTAGATACCTGTTCCTCTGAAATATTTAACGAAATGATATTTCTTGTATTGCTTATTAATCCAGCAATGATTTTACATAGGTTTCATTTTGTCAGTAACCTTTTTAGGATAACTCTGGGCCAATAATAGCCAGCCGTCACGATAGAATATTTCAACGTTTTATTAGTTTTAGATACCTGTTCCCCTGAAATATTTAACGAAATGATATTTCTTGTATTGCTTATTAATCCAGCAATGATTTTACATAGGTTTCATTTTGTCAGTAACCTTTTTAGGATAACTCTGGGCCAATAATAGCCAGCCGTCACGATAGAATATTTCAACGTTTTATTAGTTTTAGATACCTGTTCCCCTGAAATATTTAACGAAATGATATTTCTTGTATTGCTTATTAATCCAGCAATGATTTTACATAGGTTTCATTTTGTCAGTAACCTTTTTAGGATAACTCTGGGCCAATAATAGCCAGCCGTCACCATAGAATATTTCAACGTTTTATTAGTTTTAGATACCTGTTCCCCTGAAATATTTAACGAAATGATATTTCTTGTATTGCTTATTAATCCAGCAATGATTTTACATAGGTTTCATTTTGTCAGTAACCTTTTTAGGATAACTCTGGGCCAATAATAGCCAGCCGTCACAATAGAATATTTCAACGTTTTATTAGTTTTAGATACCTGTTCCCCTGAAATATTTAACGAAATGATATTTCTTGTATTGCTTATTAATCCAGCAATGATTTTACATAGGTTTCATTTTGTCAGTAACCTTTTTAGGATAACTCTGGGCCAATAATAGCCAGCCGTCACGATAGAATATTTCAACGTTTTATTAGTTTTAGATACCTGTTCCCCTGAAATATTTAACGAAATGATATTTCTTGTATTGCTTATTAATCCAGCAATGATTTTACATAGGTTTCATTTTGTCAGTCACCTTTTTAGGATAACTCTGGGCCAATAATAGCCAGCCGTCACAATAGAATATTTCAACGTTTTATTAGTTTTAGATACCTGTTCCCCTGAAATATTAAACGAAATGATATTTCTTGTATTGCTTATTAATTCAGCAATGATTTTACATAGGTTTCATTTTGTCAGTAACCTTTTTAGGATAACTCTGGGCCAATAATAGCCAGCCGTCACGATAGAATATTTCAACGTTTTATTAGTTTTAGATACCTGTTCCCCTGAAATATTTAACGAAATGATATTTCTTGTATTGCTTATTAATCCAGCAATGATTTTACATAGGTTTCATTTTGTCAGTAACCTTTTTAGGATAACTCTGGGCCAATAATAGCCAGCCGTCACGATAGAATATTTCAACGTTTTATTAGTTTTAGATACCTGTTCCCCTGAAATATTTAACGAAATGATATTTTTTGTATTGCTTATTAATCCAGCAATGATTTTACATAGGTTTCATTTTGTCCGTAACCTTTTTAGGATAACTCTGGGCCAATAATAGCCAGCCGTCACGATAGAATATTTCAACGTTTTATTAGTTTTAGATACCTGTTCCCCTGAAATATTTAACGAAATGATATTTCTTGTATTGCTTATTAATCCAGCAATGATTTTACATAGGTTTCATTTTGTCAGTAACCTTTTTAGGATAACTCTGGGCCAATAATAGCCAGCCGTCACGATAGAATATTTCAACGTTTTATTAGTTTTAGATACCTGTTCCCCTGAAATATTTAACGAAATGATATTTCTTGTATTGCTTATTAATCCAGCAATGATTTTACATAGGTTTCATTTTGTTAGTAACCTTTTTAGGATAACTCTGGGCCAATAATAGCCAGCCGTCACGATAGAATATTTCAACGTTTTATTAGTTTTAGATACCTGTTCCCCTGAAATATTTAACGAAATGATATTTCTTGTATTGCTTATTAATCCAGCAATGATTTTACATAGGTTTCATTTTGTCAGTAACCTTTTTAGGATAACTCTGGGCCAATAATAGCCAGCCGTCACGATAGAATATTTCAACGTTTTATTAGTTTTAGATACCTGTTCCCCTGAAATATTTAACGAAATGATATTTCTTGTATTGCTTATTAATTCAGCAATGATTTTACATAGGTTTCATTTTGTCAGTAACCTTTTTAGGATAACTCTGGGCCAATAATAGCCAGCCGTCACGATAGAATATTTCAACGTTTTATTAGTTTTAGATACCTGTTCCCCTGAAATATTTAACGAAATGATATTTCTTGTATTGCTTATTAATCCAGCAATGATTTTACATAGGTTTCATTTTGTCAGTAACCTTTTTAGGATAACTCTGGGCCAATAATAGCCAGCCGTCACGATAGAATATTTCAACGTTTTATTAGTTTTAGATACCTGTTCCCCTGAAATATTTAACGAAATGATATTTCTTGTATTGCTTATTAATCCAGCAATGATTTTACATAGGTTTCATTTTGTCAGTAACCTTTTTAGGATAACTCTGGGCCAATAATAGCCAGCCGTCACGATAGAATATTTCAACGTTTTATTAGTTTTAGATACCTGTTCCCCTGAAATATTTAACGAAATGATATTTCTTGTATTGCTTATTAATCCAGCAATGATTTTACATAGGTTTCATTTTGTCAGTAACCTTTTTAGGATAACTCTGGGCCAATAATAGCCAGCCGTCACGATAGAATATTTCAACGTTTTATTAGTTTTAGATACCTGTTCCCCTGAAATATTTAACGAAATGATATTTCTTGTATTGCTTATTAATCCAGCAATGATTTTACATAGGTTTCATTTTGTCAGTAACCTTTTTAGGATAACTCTGGGCCAATAATAGCCAGCCGTCACGATAGAATATTTCAACGTTTTATTAGTTTTAGATACCTGTTCCCCTGAAATATTTAACGAAATGATATTTCTTGTATTGCTTATTAATCTAGCAATGATTTTACATAGGTTTCATTTTGTCAGTAACCTTTTTAGGATAACTCTGGGCCAATAATAGCCAGCCGTCACGATAGAATATTTCAACGTTTTATTAGTTTTAGATACCTGTTCCTTTGAAATATTTAACGAAATGATATTTCTTGTATTGCTTATTAATCCAGCAATGATTTTACATAGGTTTCATTTTGTCAGTAACCTTTTTAGGATAACTCTGGGCCAATAATAGCTAGCCGTCACGATAGAATATTTCAACGTTTTATTAGTTTTAGATACCTGTTCCCCTGAAATATTTAACGAAATGATATTTCTTGTATTGCTTATTAATCCAGCAATGATTTTACATAGGTTTCATTTTGTCAGTAACCTTTTTAGGATAACTCTGGGCCAATAATAGCCAGCCGTCACGATAGAATATTTCAACGTTTTATTAGTTTTAGATACCTGTTCCCCTGAAATATTTAACGAAATGATATTTCTTGTATTGCTTATTAATCCAGCAATGATTTTACATAGGTTTCATTTTGTCAGTAACCTTTTTAGGATAACTCTGGGCCAATAATAGCCAGCCGTCACGATAGAATATTTCAACGTTTTATTAGTTTTAGATACCTGTTCCCCTGAAATATTTAACGAAATGATATTTCTTGTATTGCTTATTAATCCAGCAATGATTTTACATAGGTTTCATTTTGTCAGTAACCTTTTTAGGATAACTCTGGGCCAATAATAGCCAGCCGTCACGATAGAATATTTCAACGTTTTATTAGTTTTAGATACCTGTTCCCCTGAAATATTTAACGAAATGATATTTCTTGTATTGCTTATTAATCCAGCAATGATTTTACATAGGTTTCATTTTGTCAGTAACCTTTTTAGGATAACTCTGGGCCAATAATAGCCAGCCGTCACGATAGAATATTTCAACGTTTTATTAGTTTTAGATACCTGTTCCCCTGAAATATTTAACGAAATGATATTTCTTGTATTGCTTATTAATTCAGCAATGATTTTACATAGGTTTCATTTTGTCAGTAACCTTTTTAGGATAACTCTGGGCCAATAATAGCCAGCCGTCACGATAGAATATTTCAACGTTTTATTAGTTTTAGATACCTGTTCCCCTGAAATATTTAACGAAATGATATTTCTTGTATTGCTTATTAATCCAGCAATGATTTTACATAGGTTTCATTTTGTCAGTAACCTTTTTAGGATAACTCTGGGCCAATAATAGCCAGCCGTCACGATAGAATATTTCAACGTTTTATTAGTTTTAGATACCTGTTCCCCTGAAATATTTAACGAAATGATATTCCTTGTATTGCTTATTAATCCAGCAATGATTTTACATAGGTTTCATTTTGTCAGTAACCTTTTTAGGATAACTCTGGGCCAATAATAGCCAGCCGTCACGATAGAATATTTCAACGTTTTATTAGTTTTAGATACCTGTTCCCCTGAAATATTTAACGAAATGATATTTCTTGTATTGCTTATTAATCCAGCAATGATTTTTACATAGGTTTCATTTTGTCAGTAACCTTTTTAGGATAACTCTGGGCCAATAATAGCCAGCCGTCACGATAGAATATTTCAACGTTTTATTAGTTTTAGATACCTGTTCCCCTGAAATATTTAACGAAATGATATTTCTTGTATTGCTTATTAATCCAGCAATGATTTTACATAGGTTTCATTTTGTCAGTAACCTTTTTAGGATAACTCTGGGCCAATAATAGCCAGCCGTCACGATAGAATATTTCAACGTTTTATTAGTTTTAGATACCTGTTCCCCTGAAATATTTAACGAAATGATATTTCTTGTATTGCTTATTAATCCAGCAATGATTTTACATAGGTTTCATTTTGTCAGTAACCTTTTTAGGATAACTCTGGGCCAATAATAGCCAGCCGTCACGATAGAATATTTCAACGTTTTATTAGTTTTAGATACCTGTTCCCCTGAAATATTTAACGAAATGATATTTCTTGTATTGCTTATTAATCCAGCAATGATTTTACATAGGTTTCATTTTGTCAGTAACCTTTTTAGGATAACTCTGGGCCAATAATAGCCAGCCGTCACGATAGAATATTTCAACGTTTTATTAGTTTTAGATACCTGTTCCCCTGAAATATTTAACGAAATGATATTTCTTGTATTGCTTATTAATCCAGCAATGATTTTACATAGGTTTCATTTTGTCAGTAACCTTTTTAGGATAACTCTGGGCCAATAATAGCCAGCCGTCACCATAGAATATTTCAACGTTTTATTAGTTTTAGATACCTGTTCCCCTGAAATATTTAACGAAATGATATTTCTTGTATTGCTTATTAATCCAGCAATGATTTTACATAGGTTTCATTTTGTCAGTAACCTTTTTAGGATAACTCTGGGCCAATAATAGCCAGCCGTCACAATAGAATATTTCAACGTTTTATTAGTTTTAGATACCTGTTCCCCTGAAATATTTAACGAAATGATATTTCTTGTATTGCTTATTAATCCAGCAATGATTTTACATAGGTTTCATTTTGTCAGTAACCTTTTTAGGATAACTCTGGGCCAATAATAGCCAGCCGTCACGATAGAATATTTCAACGTTTTATTAGTTTTAGATACCTGTTCCCCTGAAATATTTAACGAAATGATATTTCTTGTATTGCTTATTAATCCAGCAATGATTTTACATAGGTTTCATTTTGTCAGTCACCTTTTTAGGATAACTCTGGGCCAATAATAGCCAGCCGTCACAATAGAATATTTCAACGTTTTATTAGTTTTAGATACCTGTTCCCCTGAAATATTTAACGAAATGATATTTCTTGTATTGCTTATTAATTCAGCAATGATTTTACATAGGTTTCATTTTGTCAGTAACCTTTTTAGGATAACTCTGGGCCAATAATAGCCAGCCGTCACGATAGAATATTTCAACGTTTTATTAGTTTTAGATACCTGTTCCCCTGAAATATTTAACGAAATGATATTTCTTGTATTGCTTATTAATCCAGCAATGATTTTACATAGGTTTCATTTTGTCAGTAACCTTTTTAGGATAACTCTGGGCCAATAATAGCCAGCCGTCACGATAGAATATTTCAACGTTTTATTAGTTTTAGATACCTGTTCCCCTGAAATATTTAACGAAATGATATTTTTTGTATTGCTTATTAATCCAGCAATGATTTTACATAGGTTTCATTTTGTCCGTAATCTTTTTAGGATAACTCTGGGCCAATAATAGCCAGCCGTCACGATAGAATATTTCAACGTTTTATTAGTTTTAGATACCTGTTCCCCTGAAATATTTAACGAAATGATATTTCTTGTATTGCTTATTAATCCAGCAATGATTTTACATAGGTTTCATTTTGTCAGTAACCTTTTTAGGATAACTCTGGGCCAATAATAGCCAGCCGTCACGATAGAATATTTCAACGTTTTATTAGTTTTAGATACCTGTTCCCCTGAAATATTTAACGAAATGATATTTCTTGTATTGCTTATTAATCCAGCAATGATTTTACATAGGTTTCATTTTGTTAGTAACCTTTTTAGGATAACTCTGGGCCAATAATAGCCAGCCGTCACGATAGAATATTTCAACGTTTTATTAGTTTTAGATACCTGTTCCCCTGAAATATTTAACGAAATGATATTTCTTGTATTGCTTATTAATCCAGCAATGATTTTACATAGGTTTCATTTTGTCAGTAACCTTTTTAGGATAACTCTGGGCCAATAATAGCCAGCCGTCACGATAGAATATTTCAACGTTTTATTAGTTTTAGATACCTGTTCCCCTGAAATATTTAACGAAATGATATTTCTTGTATTGCTTATTAATTCAGCAATGATTTTACATAGGTTTCATTTTGTCAGTAACCTTTTTAGGATAACTCTGGGCCAATAATAGCCAGCCGTCACGATAGAATATTTCAACGTTTTATTACTTTTAGATACCTGTTCCCCTGAAATATTTAACGAAATGATATTTCTTGTATTGCTTATTAATCCAGCAATGATTTTACATAGGTTTCATTTTGTCAGTAACCTTTTTAGGATAACTCTGGGCCAATAATAGCCAGCCGTCACGATAGAATATTTCAACGTTTTATTAGTTTTAGATACCTGTTCCCCTGAAATATTTAACGAAATGATATTTCTTGTATTGCTTATTAATCCAGCAATGATTTTACATAGGTTTCATTTTGTCAGTAACCTTTTTAGGATAACTCTGGGCCAATAATAGCCAGCCGTCACGATAGAATATTTCAACGTTTTATTAGTTTTAGATACCTGTTCCCCTGAAATATTTAACGAAATGATATTTCTTGTATTGCTTATTAATCCAGCAATGATTTTACATAGGTTTCATTTTGTCAGTAACCTTTTTAGGATAACTCTGGGCCAATAATAGCCAGCCGTCACGATAGAATATTTCAACGTTTTATTAGTTTTAGATACCTGTTCCCCTGAAATATTTAACGAAATGATATTTCTTGTATTGCTTATTAATCCAGCAATGATTTTACATAGGTTTCATTTTGTCAGTAACCTTTTTAGGATAACTCTGGGCCAATAATAGCCAGCCGTCACGATAGAATATTTCAACGTTTTATTAGTTTTAGATACCTGTTCCCTGAAATATTTAACGAAATGATATTTCTTGTATTGCTTATTAATCTAGCAATGATTTTACATAGGTTTCATTTTGTCAGTAACCTTTTTAGGATAACTCTGGGCCAATAATAGCCAGCCGTCACGATAGAATATTTCAACGTTTTATTAGTTTTAGATACCTGTTCCTTTGAAATATTTAACGAAATGATATTTCTTGTATTGCTTATTAATCCAGCAATGATTTTACATAGGTTTCATTTTGTCAGTAACCTTTTTAGGATAACTCTGGGCCAATAATAGCCAGCCGTCACGATAGAATATTTCAACGTTTTATTA
>CATOBP010000024.1:61896-102737 GCA_951394225.1 Harpalus rufipes | reverse complement strand
GCAGAATTTAGCAGTAAAATTGGCAAATTTAAAATCTCAGATAATATATAAAATTTAATATCTCGAGAACTAGAAGAGATAGAATTCCCATCTACGCAGCAAAATTCGCAGAATTAAATGGAATATATGGCATCAAAACATATGTACTTTTTATTGGGTGTAGCAAATTGTGTATTGTTAAAATATCTTAGCGTTTTGCCATAAATGTACTGCATTTTTATTTGCAATAATTAAAATTTATAATATATACAACCCATGTACTTTGCCCTATGCTTAAGACCCTACAAAAGATCAAATGTTTCCTATAAAATGTATACCTTAATTCGGATGTGACAAACGTGCATTTGATATAGTCAGTGTTTAATTTAAAAATTCTATAAAGAACTGTTTATTATTTAATGCATAAATGAAGTAAAATTCTTTTTTGTATTGTATGTGGTGGCTCTGAAAATTTATTAATACATTCTAATTATAGGTGAAGTAAAAATTCTTTTTTGAATTATTATTTGTGGCTCTGAAAAGAGCCGATTTTTATATGTATGTAAATAAATTATGGGAGAATCATTTATTTATTTTTGAACAGCTTTTACATCTTTCTTTACAAAAGTATTACACGTCACGTACAACACAGTCAGTCTCAGTGTAACAAACAAGGAACACATCCGACGTGTCGAGCACAAATGACGCTAGCAAGTATTGCAGTTTTATTTTATATACGAACTCATACCGATTGCTGCCGAAGTCCCCATGTTAAGGATAGGAATGTACACTGTATGCGGATAACAATACCATGCTGCTTTCCTATTGGTTTGTTTAACTTCAACACACACACTCAAATACAGAAAGCATAAAAGTGCGAACACTAAGTTTTTTGTTTAATCATTCTACTTCCATACTACAGTTAGTTCTGTTCTATTGTTGCCGTTACATTACGTTATCTTAATGTAGACACAATTGGCGATCCGTAACGATGAGGAATTAAACAAATTATTATCTATTATTGTTAATAACAAATACAAACAATGGCTCTTTTTAGGGCCACAAATTATTATACAAAAAAGAATTTTAATTTCATTTATATTTAAATATCTAATTTAATGTATAACTTATAATTAATAATAGTTATTTTTTATTTGCTAATTTTAACAATATTAAATATTTTTTTGCAACGATTTTATGTATAATTATCTTAATTTTATGAATAGAAGTACTGGAACTATAAAAAAATAACCGGGATGTCGGCCTACAAATTCTCCTAATTTGTAAAAGGAGCGATTGAGGAGACTGTCTACGCATGTTAATCCACAGGGCACTTTGGATCTGAAACAAAAATAAAGATACTGTCATGGAGTGGGTTCATATAGGTAGATCCTTAAAAAATATATTTATTCATAACTCATGTAGCTGAGCAAATTTAATGAAATTTGGTATATGTAGTTAATAAAATACGTAGATTTTAATAATAATATTTTAATTTTTTTACCTCTACCCATTTTTGGGTAGTAAACATCTACCCATATATGGGTATAGGATACAGTTTTAATTTTATAAAAATTGAATTTCCTGTGTCAAAATACACATGTATACCAAATTTGGTTACAATATTCCAACAGATAATCCAGAAAATTGAAATTGTTTTTTAAGTTCATTGACCTTTTGAGTTTCGCCGCTTTAAACAATATTTTCCTGTGCTTAAACCAATCGCACAATAATTCTGAAAATTGGTATACATATACTAGAAAACCTGTACATTCTAATGCAAAACTCGACAAATTTGTATATCTACCCAGTTTTGGGTAGCAAACACCTACCCATTTATCGGCGGGAGGTACGGTTTTAATTTAATCAAAAATGGATTCTTCGGCGCAAAATACATATGTACACAATTTTTTGTTAATTTTCTCCCAGGAATATACAAAATATCTTAAGTTGTATTTGCCGTAATTTTTCAGATTTTTGCTGTCGGTAGCCCATAAAAATTCAATATGTGTTTATTTAAAATCGCTTCGATAAAAATTTATGAAAATTGGTATACTTATATAAGAAAATACGTAGAATCGTATGGTTAAGTCGAAAATTTTGTATCTCGACCCATTTTTGGGTAAAAAATACAAACCCATTTAAGGGTAGCACCTAGAATTTTTATTTTTTCATAAATCAATTCCTCGTGTTAAAATACATATGTGTACATAGTTTCATCAAAATATTTCAAAGGGCATATCCATATTTGCTGTTTGTTTGAAGTTTTTAAGAAACGTATATATACCCAGAAGTCGTAGCAGTCTGTTGTTTTAGTCCCATAAGCGCAATGTATTGTACTTGTGTCGATAGATAACACAACTTCTGTGCATTGTAATTGGCTGATATTTGAATAACTAGGGATCTCAGAGAGACACGTCAGTTTTACATTATGTATTGTATTGGAGAAGAAATTAATGTATGAATATAATGATTTACTATTTTATTAATAAAAATTGAACCCGTACAGCTAATATATATAGAGAAGATATCAAAATGTCCTCTACGGCAATGAATTCCTCGGAAAATTTCCTATATAGTAGACCATAATTTAATATTAGATATATTTTTTATTTTCTGAATTCTTAAAATTATTGTTTTGGCCATCCCTTGCGCTCCAGGCTATCCCTTGCGCTCCAGTCCATCCTGGCTATCCCTTGCGCTCCAGTCCATCCTGGCTAACCCTTGCGCCCCAGTCCATCCTGGCTATCCCATGCGCTCAAGTCCATCCTGGCTATTCCTTGCGCTCCAGTCCATCCTGGCTATCCCTTGCGCTCCAGTCCATCCTGGCTAACCCTTGCGCCCCAGTCCATCCTGGCTAACCCTTGCGTCCAGTCCATCCTGGCTAACCCTTGCGCCCAGTCCATCCTGGCTATCCCTTGCGCCCCAGTCCATCCTGGCTATCCCTAGCGTCCAGTCCATCCTGGCTAACCCTTGCGCCCAGTCCTTCCTGGCTATCCCTTGCGCCCCAGTCCATCCTGGCTAACCCTTGCGTCCAGTCCATCCTGGCTAACCCTTGCGTCCAGTCCATCCTGGCTAACCCTTGCGCCCAGTCCATCCTGGCTATCCCTTGCGCCCCAGTCCATCCTGGCTAACCCTAGCGTCCAGTCCATCCTGGCTAACCCTTGCGCCCAGTCCTTCCTGGCTATCCCTTGCGCCCCAGTCCATCCTGGCTAACCCTTGCGTCCAGTCCATCCTGGCTAACCCTTGCGCCCAGTCCATCCTGGCTAAACCTTGCGCCCAGTTCATCCTGGCTATCCCTTGCGCCCCAGACCAACTTGCTATCCCTTGCGCAAATTTTTACACAAGACTAGCCTTCATTTTTAATTACAAATTTGTTTTATTATGACAAACATAGTCGAAATCTTTTGGTTTAGCCAAAAAATGGATTTTCTCAAAATTGTTAATATCAAATCAATACTGCTGCTGTACTCTATGGTCAAAATTATAAACTATATTTTAATGTTGTGGTGTATATAAGTACGTTGTTGTATCGTGTAAATAGGCGAAAATCAATAATAATGATTTTTTCAAATTGACCAATCATATTTCTAGAAATTATGTGGAATTTTTTGTTTAAATAACTTTCCAGTGCAGACGCCTTCTTTAAGGGGCCTGTTTATACGATGCCCCCAAATGCTCATATAAACAATACATGGCAAAAAAATTGTATCGACAGGCATGGAATAGATTTTCTGTGACGTCACGAGATCCAAAAATCAATAAAAGTGGTCATGCGCAGTACACTAAATTCAAATTTTGTGTGGTATTTGAACATAGCAATAATAAATACGAAAAAATAGACTATTTGACATATTTTTAGGGCATTAGAAAATTTTGAATAAATTCAGTTTTTTAAATGAACTAAATTTTCCATTATTTATAAGTTATTAATGATTAATTTTTCAACGTTTTATTAGTTTTAGATACCTGTTCCCCTGAAATATTTAACGAAATGATATTTCTTGTATTGCTTATTAATCCAGCAATGATTTTACATAGGTTTCATTTTGTCAGTAACCTTTTTAGGATAACTCTGGGCCAATAATAGCCAGCCGTCACGATAGAATATTTCAACGTTTTATTAGTTTTAGATACCTGTTCCCCTGAAATATTTAACGAAATGATATTTCTTGTATTGCTTATTAATCCAGCAATGATTTTACATAGGTTTCATTTTGTCAGTAACCTTTTTAGGATAACTCTGGGCCAATAATAGCCAGCCGTCACAATAGAATATTTCAACGTTTTATTAGTTTTAGATACCTGTTCCCCTGAAATATTTAACGAAATGATATTTCTTGTATTGCTTATTAATCCAGCAATGATTTTACATAGGTTTCATTTTGTCAGTAACCTTTTTAGGATAACTCTGGGCCAATAATAGCCAGCCGTCACGATAGAATATTTCAACGTTTTATTAGTTTTAGATACCTGTTCCCCTGAAATATTTAACGAAATGATATTTCTTGTATTGCTTATTAATCCAGCAATGATTTTACATAGGTTTCATTTTGTCAGTAACCTTTTTAGGATAACTCTGGGCCAATAATAGCCAGCCGTCACGATAGAATATTTCAACGTTTTATTAGTTTTAGATACCTGTTCCCCTGAAATATTTAACGAAATGATATTTCTTGTATTGCTTATTAATCCAGCAATGATTTTACATAGGTTTCATTTTGTCAGTAACCTTTTTAGGATAACTCTGGGCCAATAATAGCCAGCCGTCACAATAGAATATTTCAACGTTTTATTAGTTTTAGATACCTGTTCCCCTGAAATATTTAACGAAATGATATTTCTTGTATTGCTTATTAATCCAGCAATGATTTTACATAGGTTTCATTTTGTCAGTAACCTTTTTAGGATAACTCTGGGCCAATAATAGCCAGCCGTCACGATAGAATATTTCAACGTTTTATTAGTTTTAGATACCTGTTCCCCTGAAATATTTAACGAAATGATATTTCTTGTATTGCTTATTAATCCAGCAATGATTTTACATAGGTTTCATTTTGTCAGTAACCTTTTTAGGATAACTCTGGGCCAATAATAGCCAGCCGTCACGATAGAATATTTCAACGTTTTATTAGTTTTAGATACCTGTTCCCCTGAAATATTTAACGAAATGATATTATTGTATTGCTTATTAATCCAGCAATGATTTTACATAGGTTTCATTTTGTCAGTAACCTTTTTAGGATAACTCTGGGCCAATAATAGCCAGCCGTCACGATAGAATATTTCAACGTTTTATTAGTTTTAGATACCTGTTCCCCTGAAATATTTAACGAAATGATATTTCTTGTATTGCTTATTAATCCAGCAATGATTTTACATAGGTTTCATTTTGTCAGTAACCTTTTTAGGATAACTCTGGGCCAATAATAGCCATCCGTCACAATAGAATATTTCAACGTTTTATTAGTTTTAGATACCTGTTCCCCTGAAATATTTAACGAAATGATATTTCTTGTATTGCTTATTAATCCAGCAATGATTTTACATAGGTTTCATTTTGTCAGTAACCTTTTTAGGATAACTCTGGGCCAATAATAGCCAGCCGTCACGATAGAATATTTCAACGTTTTATTAGTTTTAGATACCTGTTCCCCTGAAATATTTAACGAAATGATATTTCTTGTATTGCTTATTAATCCAGCAATGATTTTACATAGGTTTCATTTTGTCAGTAACCTTTTTAGGATAACTCTGGGCCAATAATAGCCAGCCGTCACAATAGAATATTTCAACGTTTTATTAGTTTTAGATACCTGTTCCCCTGAAATATTTAACGAAATGATATTTCTTGTATTGCTTATTAATCCAGCAATGATTTTACATAGGTTTCATTTTGTCAGTAACCTTTTTAGGATAACTCTGGGCCAATAATAGCCAGCCGTCACGATAGAATATTTCAACGTTTTATTAGTTTTAGATACCTGTTCCCCTGAAATATTTAACGAAATGATATTTCTTGTATTGCTTATTAATCCAGCAATGATTTTACATAGGTTTCATTTTGTCCGTAACCTTTTTAGGATAACTCTGGGCCAATAATAGCCAGCCGTCACGATAGAATATTTCAACGTTTTATTAGTTTTAGATACCTGTTCCCCTGAAATATTTAACGAAATGATATTTCTTGTATTGCTTATTAATCCAGCAATGATTTTACATAGGTTTCATTTTGTCAGTAACCTTTTTAGGATAACTCTGGGCCAATAATAGCCGGCCGTCACGATAGAATATTTCAACGTTTTATTAGTTTTAGATACCTGTTCCCCTGAAATATTTAACGAAATGATATTTCTTGTATTGCTTATTAATCCAGCAATGATTTTACATAGGTTTCATTTTGTCAGTAACCTTTTTAGGATAACTCTCGGCCAATAATAGCCAGCCGTCACGATAGAATATTTCAACGTTTTATTAGTTTTAGATACCTGTTCCCCTGAAATATTTAACGAAATGATATTTCTTGTATTGCTTATTAATCCAGCAATGATTTTGCATAGGTTTCATTTTGTCAGTAACCTTTTTAGGATAACTCTGGGCCAATAATAGCCAGCCGTCACGATAGAATATTTCAACGTTTTATTAGTTTTAGATACCTGTTCCCCTGAAATATTTAACGAAATGATATTTCTTGTATTGCTTATTAATTCAGCAATGATTTTACATAGGTTTCATTTTGTCAGTAACCTTTTTAGGATAACTCTGGGCCAATAATAGCCAGCCGTCACAATAGAATATTTCAACGTTTTATTAGTTTTAGATACCTGTTCCCCTGAAATATTTAACGAAATGATATGTGTTGTATTGCTTATTAATCCAGCAATGATTTTACATAGGTTTCATTTTGTCAGTAACCTTTTTAGGATAACTCTGGGCCAATAATAGCCAGCCGTCACGATAGAATATTTCAACGTTTTATTAGTTTTAGATACCTGTTCCCCTGAAATATTTAACGAAATGATATTTCTTGTATTGCTTATTAATCCAGAAATGATTTTACATAGGTTTCATTTTGTCAGTAACCTTTTTAGGATAACTCTGGGCCAATAATAGCCAGCCGTCACAATAGAATATTTCAACGTTTTATTAGTTTTAGATACCTGTTCCCCTGAAATATTTAACGAAATGATATTTCTTGTATTGCTTATTAATCCAGCAATGATTTTACATAGGTTTCATTTTGTCAGTAACCTTTTTAGGATAACTCTGGGCCAATAATAGCCAGCCGTCACAATAGAATATTTCAACGTTTTATTAGTTTTAGATACCTGTTCCCCTGAAATATTTAACGAAATGATATTTCTTGTATTGCTTCTTAATCCAGCAATGATTTTACATAGGTTTCATTTTGTCAGTAACCTTTTTAGGATAACTCTGGGCCAATAATAGCCAGCCGTCACGATAGAATATTTCAACGTTTTATTAGTTTTAGATACCTGTTCCCCTGAAATATTTAACGAAATGATATTTCTTGTATTGCTTATTAATCCAGCAATGATTTTACATAGGTTTCATTTTGTCAGTAACCTTTTTAGGATAACTCTGGGCCAATAATAGCCAGCCGTCACAATAGAATATTTCAACGTTTTATTAGTTTTAGATACCTGTTCCCCTGAAATATTTAACGAAATGATATTTCTTGTATTGCTTATTAATCCAGCAATGATTTTACATAGGTTTCATTTTGTCAGTAACCTTTTTAGGATAACTCTGGGCCAATAATAGCCAGCCGTCACGATAGAATATTTCAACGTTTTATTAGTTTTAGATACCTGTTCCCCTGAAATATTTAACGAAATGATATTTCTTGTATTGCTTATTAATCCAGCAATGATTTTACATAGGTTTCATTTTGTCAGTAACCTTTTTAGGATAACTCTGGGCCAATAATAGCCAGCCGTCACGATAGAATATTTCAACGTTTTATTAGTTTTAGATACCTGTTCCCCTGAAATATTTAACGAAATGATATTATTGTATTGCTTATTAATCCAGCAATGATTTTACATAGGTTTCATTTTGTCAGTAACCTTTTTAGGATAACTCTGGGCCAATAATAGCCAGCCGTCACGATAGAATATTTCAACGTTTTATTAGTTTTAGATACCTGTTCCCCTGAAATATTTAACGAAATGATATTTCTTGTATTGCTTATTAATCCAGCAATGATTTTACATAGGTTTCATTTTGTCAGTAACCTTTTTAGGATAACTCTGGGCCAATAATAGCCAGCCGTCACGATAGAATATTTCAACGTTTTATTAGTTTTAGATACCTGTTCCCCTGAAATATTTAACGAAATGATATTTCTTGTATTGCTTATTAATCCAGCAATGATTTTACATAGGTTTCATTTTGTCAGTAACCTTTTTAGGATAACTCTGGGCCAATAATAGCCAGCCGTCACGATAGAATATTTCAACGTTTTATTAGTTTTAGATACCTGTTCCCCTGAAATATTTAACGAAATGATATTTCTTGTATTGCTTATTAATCCAGCAATGATTTTACATAGGTTTCATTTTGTCAGTAACCTTTTTAGGATAACTCTGGGCCAATAATAGCCAGCCGTCACAATAGAATATTTCAACGTTTTATTAGTTTTAGATACCTGTTCCCCTGAAATATTTAACGAAATGATATTTCTTGTATTGCTTATTAATCCAGCAATGATTTTACATAGGTTTCATTTTGTCAGTAACCTTTTTAGGATAACTCTGGGCCAATAATAGCCAGCCGTCACAATAGAATATTTCAACGTTTTATTAGTTTTAGATACCTGTTCCCCTGAAATATTTAACGAAATGATATTTCTTGTATTGCTTATTAATCCAGCAATGATTTTACATAGGTTTCATTTTGTCAGTAACCTTTTTAGGATAACTCTGGGCCAATAATAGCCAGCCGTCACGATAGAATATTTCAACGTTTTATTACTTTTAGATACCTGTTCCCCTGAAATATTTAACGAAATGATATTTCTTGTATTGCTTATTAATCCAGCAATGATTTTACATAGGTTTCATTTTGTCAGTAACCTTTTTAGGATAACTCTGGGCCAATAATAGCCAGCCGTCACAATAGAATATTTCAACGTTTTATTAGTTTTAGATACCTGTTCCCCTGAAATATTTAACGAAATGATATTTCTTGTATTGCTTATTAATCCAGCAATGATTTTACATAGGTTTCATTTTGTCAGTAACCTTTTTAGGATAACTCTGGGCCAATAATAGCCAGCCGTCACGATAGAATATTTCAACGTTTTATTAGTTTTAGATACCTGTTCCCCTGAAATATTTAACGAAATGATATTTCTTGTATTGCTTATTAATCCAGCAATGATTTTACATAGGTTTCATTTTGTCAGTAACCTTTTTAGGATAACTCTGGGCCAATAATAGCCAGCCGTCACAATAGAATATTTCAACGTTTTATTAGTTTTAGATACCTGTTCCCCTGAAATATTTAACGAAATGATATTTCTTGTATTGCTTATTAATCCAGCAATGATTTTACATAGGTTTCATTTTGTCAGTAACCTTTTTAGGATAACTCTGGGCCAATAATAGCCAGCCGTCACAATAGAATATTTCAATGTTTTATTAGTTTTAGATACCTGTTCCCCTGAAATATTTAACGAAATGATATTTCTTGTATTGCTTATTAATCCAGCAATGATTTTACATAGGTTTCATTTTGTCAGTAACCTTTTTAGGATAACTCTGGGCCAATAATAGCCAGCCGTCACGATAGAATATTTCAACGTTTTATTAGTTTTAGATACCTGTTCCCCTGAAATATTTAACGAAATGATATTTCTTGTATTGCTTATTAATCCAGCAATGATTTTACATAGGTTTAATTTTGTCAGTAACCTTTTTAGGATAACTCTGGGCCAATAATAGCCAGCCGTCACGATAGAATATTTCAACGTTTTATTAGTTTTAGATACCTGTTCCCCTGAAATATTTAACGAAATGATATTTCTTGTATTGCTTATTAATCCAGCAATGATTTTACATAGGTTTCATTTTGTCAGTAACCTTTTTAGGATAACTCTGGGCCAATAATAGCCAGCCGTCACAATAGAATATTTCAACGTTTTATTAGTTTTAGATACCTGTTCCCCTGAAATATTTAACGAAATGATATTTCTTGTATTGCTTATTAATCCAGCAATGATTTTACATAGGTTTCATTTTGTCAGTAACCTTTTTAGGATAACTCTGGGCCAATAATAGCCAGCCGTCACGATAGAATATTTCAACGTTTTATTAGTTTTAGATACCTGTTCCCCTGAAATATTTAACGAAATGATATTTCTTGTATTGCTTATTAATCCAGCAATAATTTTACATAGGTTTCATTTTGTCAGTAACCTTTTTAGGATAACTCTGGGCCAATAATAGCCAGCCGTCACAATAGAATATTTCAACGTTTTATTAGTTTTAGATACCTGTTCCCCTGAAATATTTAACGAAATGATATTTCTTGTATTGCTTATTAATCCAGCAATGATTTTACATAGGTTTCATTTTGTCAGTAACCTTTTTAGGATAACTCTGGGCCAATAATAGCCAGCCGTCACGATAGAATATTTCAACGTTTTATTAGTTTTAGATACCTGTTCCCCTGAAATATTTAACGAAATGATATTTCTTGTATTGCTTATTAATCCAGCAATGATTTTGCATAGGTTTCATTTTGTCAGTAACCTTTTTAGGATAACTCTGGGCCAATAATAGCCAGCCGTCACGATAGAATATTTCAACGTTTTATTAGTTTTAGATACCTGTTCCCCTGAAATATTTAACGAAATAATATTATTGTATTGCTTATTAATCCAGCAATGATTTTACATAGGTTTCATTTTGTCAGTAACCTTTTTAGGATAACTCTGGGCCAATAATAGCCAGCCGTCACGATAGAATATTTCAACGTTTTATTAGTTTTAGATACCTGTTCCCCTGAAATATTTAACGAAATGATATTTCTTGTATTGCTTATTAATCCAGCAATGATTTTACATAGGTTTCATTTTGTCAGTAACCTTTTTAGGATAACTCTGGGCCAATAATAGCCAGCCGTCACGATAGAATATTTCAACGTTTTATTAGTTTTAGATACCTGTTCCCCTGAAATATTTAACGAAATGATATTTCTTGTATTGCTTATTAATCCAGCAATGATTTTACATAGGTTTTATTTTGTCAGTAACCTTTTTAGGATAACTCTGGGCCAATAATAGCCAGCCGTCACGATAGAAAATTTCAACGTTTTATTAGTTTTAGATACCTGTTCCCCTGAAATATTTAACGAAATGATATTTCTTGTATTGCTTATTAATCCAGCAATGATTTTACATAGGTTTAGTTTTGTCAGTAACCTTTTTAGGATAACTCTGGGCCAATAATAGCCAGCCGTCACGATAGAATATTTCAACGTTTTATTAGTTTTAGATACCTGTTCCCCTGAAATATTTAACGAAATGATATTTCTTGTATTGCTTATTAATCCAGCAATGATTTTACATAGGTTTTATTTTGTCAGTAACCTTTTTAGGATAACTCTGGGCCAATAATAGCCAGCCGTCACGATAGAATATTTCAACGTTTTATTAGTTTTAGATACCTGTTCCCCTGAAATATTTAACGAAATGATATTTCTTGTATTGCTTATTAATCCAGCAATGATTTTACATAGGTTTAATTTTGTCAGTAACCTTTTTAGGATAACTCTGGGCCAATAATAGTCAGCCGTCACGATAGAATATTTCAACGTTTTATTAGTTTTAGATACCTGTTCCCCTGAAATATTTAACGAAATGATATTTCTTGTATTGCTTATTAATCCAGCAATGATTTTACATAGGTTTCATTTTGTCAGTAACCTTTTTAGGATAACTCTGGGCCAATAATAGCCAGCCGTCACAATAGAATATTTCAACGTTTTATTAGTTTTAGATACCTGTTCCCCTGAAATATTTAACGAAATGATATTTCTTGTATTGCTTATTAATCCAGCAATGATTTTACATAGGTTTCATTTTGTCAGTAACCTTTTTAGGATAACTCTGGGCCAATAATAGCCAGCCGTCACAATAGAATATTTCAACGTTTTATTAGTTTTAGATACCTGTTCCCCTGAAATATTTAACGAAATGATATTTCTTGTATTGCTTATTAATCCAGCAATGATTTTACATAGGTTTCATTTTGTCAGTAACCTTTTTAGGATAACTCTGGGCCAATAATAGCCAGCCGTCACGATAGAATATTTCAACGTTTTATTACTTTTAGATACCTGTTCCCCTGAAATATTTAACGAAATGATATTTCTTGTATTGCTTATTAATCCAGCAATGATTTTACATAGGTTTCATTTTGTCAGTAACCTTTTTAGGATAACTCTGGGCCAATAATAGCCAGCCGTCACGATAGAATATTTCAACGTTTTATTAGTTTTAGATACCTGTTCCCCTGAAATATTTAACGAAATGATATTTCTTGTATTGCTTATTAATCCAGCAATGATTTTACATAGGTTTCATTTTGTCAGTAACCTTTTTAGGATAACTCTGGGCCAATAATAGCCAGCCGTCACGATAGAATATTTCAACGTTTTATTAGTTGTAGATACCTGTTCCCCTGAAATATTTAACGAAATGATATTTCTTGTATTGCTTATTAATCCAGCAATGATATTACATAGGTTTCATTTTGTCAGTAACCTTTTTAGGATAACTCTGGGCCAATAATAGCCAGCCGTCACAATAGAATATTTCAACGTTTTATTAGTTTTAGATACCTGTTCCCCTGAAATATTTAACGAAATGATATTTCTTGTATTGCTTATTAATCCAGCAATGATTTTACATAGGTTTCATTTTGTCAGTAACCTTTTTAGTATAACTCTGGGCCAATAATAGCCAGCCGTCACGATAGAATATTTCAACGTTTTATTAGTTTTAGATACCTGTTCCCCTGAAATATTTAACGAAATGATATTTCTTGTATTGCTTATTAATCCAGCAATGATTTTACATAGGTTTCATTTTGTCAGTAACCTTTTTAGGATAACTCTGGGCCAATAATAGCCAGCCGTCACGATAGAATATTTCAACGTTTTATTAGTTTTAGATACCTGTTCCCCTGAAATATTTAACGAAATGATATTTCTTGTATTGCTTATTAATCCAGCAATGATTTTACATAGGTTTCATTTTGTCAGTAACCTTTTTAGGATAACTCTGGGCCAATAATAGCCAGCCGTCACGATAGAATATTTCAACGTTTTATTAGTTTTAGATACCTGTTCCCCTGAAATATTTAACGAAATGATATTTCTTGTATTGCTTATTAATCCAGCAATGATTTTACATAGGTTTCATTTTGTCAGTAACCTTTTTAGGATAACTCTGGGCCAATAATAGCCAGGCGTCACGATAGAATATTTCAACGTTTTATTAGTTTTAGATACCTGTTCCCCTGAAATATTTAACGAAATGATATTTCTTGTATTGCTTATTAATCCAGCAATGATTTTACATAGGTTTCATTTTGTCAGTAACCTTTTTAGGATAACTCTGGGCCAATAATAGCCAGCCGTCACGATAGAATATTTCAACGTTTTATTAGTTTTAGATACCTGTTCCCCTGAAATATTTAACGAAATGATATTTCTTGTATTGCTTATTAATCCAGCAATGATTTTACATAGGTTTCATTTTGTCAGTAACCTTTTTAGGATAACTCTGGGCCAATAATAGCCAGCCGTCACGATAGAATATTTCAACGTTTTATTAGTTTTAGATACCTGTTCCCCTGAAATATTTAACGAAATGATATTTCTTGTATTGCTTATTAATCCAGCAATGATTTTACATAGGTTTCATTTTGTCAGTAACCTTTTTAGGATAACTCTGGGCCAATAATAGCCAGCCGTCACGATAGAATATTTCAACGTTTTATTTGTTTTAGATACCTGTTCCCCTGAAATATTTAACGAAATGATATTTCTTGTATTGCTTATTAATCCAGCAATGATTTTACATAGGTTTCATTTTGTCAGTAACCTTTTTAGGATAACTCTGGGCCAATAATAGCCAGCCGTCACGATAGAATATTTCAACGTTTTATTAGTTTTAGATACCTGTTCCCCTGAAATATTTAACGAAATGATATTTCTTGTATTGCTTATTAATCCAGCAATGATTTTACATAGGTTTCATTTTGTCAGTAACCTTTTTAGGATAACTCTGGTCCAATAATAGCCAGCCGTCACGATAGAATATTTCAACGTTTTATTAGTTTTAGATACCTGTTCCCCTGAAATATTTAACGAAATGATATTTCTTGTATTGCTTATTAATCCAGCAATGATTTTACATAGGTTTCATTTTGTCAGTAACCTTTTTAGGATAACTCTGGGCCAATAATAGCCAGCCGTCACGATAGAATATTTCAACGTTTTATTAGTTTTAGATACCTGTTCCCCTGAAATATTTAACGAAATGATATTTCTTGTATTGCTTATTAATCCAGCAATGATTTTACATAGGTTTCATTTTGTCAGTAACCTTTTTAGGATAACTCTGGGCCAATAATAGCCAGCCGTCACAATAGAATATTTCAACGTTTTATTAGTTTTAGATACCTGTTCCCCTGAAATATTTAACGAAATGATATTTCTTGTATTGCTTATTAATCCAGCAATGATTTTACATAGGTTTCATTTTGTCAGTAACCTTTTTAGGATAACTCTGGGCCAATAATAGCCAGCCGTCACGATAGAATATTTCAACGTTTTATTAGTTTTAGATACCTGTTCCCCTGAAATATTTAACGAAATGACATTTCTTGTATTGCTTATTAATCCAGCAATGATTTTACATAGGTTTCATTTTGTCAGTAACCTTTTTAGGATAACTCTGGGCCAATAATAGCCAGCCGTCACAATAGAATATTTCAACGTTTTATTAGTTTAAGATACCTGTTCCCCTGAAATATTTAACGAAATGATATTTCTTGTATTGCTTATTAATCCAGCAATGATTTTACATAGGTTTCATTTTGTCAGTAACCTTTTTAGGATAACTCTGGGCCAATAATAGCCAGCCGTCACGATAGAATATTTCAACGTTTTATTAGTTTTAGATACCTGTTCCCCTGAAATATTTAACGAAATGATATTTCTTGTATTGCTTATTAATCCAGCAATGATTTTACATAGGTTTCATTTTGTCAGTAACCTTTTTAGGATAACTCTGGGCCAATAATAGCCAGCCGTCACGATAGAATATTTCAACGTTTTATTAGTTTTAGATACCTGTTCCCCTGAAATATTTAACGAAATAATATTTCTTGTATTGCTTATTAATCCAGCAATGATTTTACATAGGTTTCATTTTGTCAGTAACCTTTTTAGGATAACTCTGGGCCAATAATAGCCAGCCGTCACGATAGAATATTTCAACGTTTTATTAGTTTTAGATACCTGTTCCCCTGAAATATTTAACGAAATGATATGTCTTGTATTGCTTATTAATCCAGCAATGATTTTACATAGGTTTCATTTTGTCAGTAACCTTTTTAGGATAACTCTGGGCCAATAATAGCCAGCCGTCACGATAGAATATTTCAACGTTTTATTAGTTTTAGATACCTGTTCCCCTGAAATATTTAACGAAATGATATGTCTTGTATTGCTTATTAATCCAGCAATGATTTTACATAGGTTTCATTTTGTCCGTAACCTTTTTAGGATAACTCTGGGCCAATAATAGCCAGCCGTCACGATAAAATATTTCAACGTTTTATTAGTTTTAGATACCTGATCCCCTGAAATATTTAACGAAATGATATTTCTTGTATTGCTTATTAATCCAGCAATGATTTTACATAGGTTTTATTTTGTCAGTAACCTTTTTAGGATAACTCTGGGCCAATAATAGCCAGCCGTCACGATAGAATATTTCAACGTTTTATTAGTTTTAGATACCTGTTCCCCTGAAATATTTAACGAAATGATATTTCTTGTATTGCTTATTAATCCAGCAATGATTTTACATAGGTTTCATTTTGTCAGTAACCTTTTTAGGATAACTCTGGGCCAATAATAACCAGCCGTCACAATAGAATATTTCAACGTTTTATTAGTTTTAGATACCTGTTCCCCTGAAATATTTAACGAAATGATATTTCTTGTATTGCTTATTAATCCAGCAATGATTTTACATAGGTTTCATTTTGTCAGTAACCTTTTTAGGATAACTCTGGGCCAATAATAGCCAGCCGTCACGATAGAATATTTCAACGTTTTATTAGTTTTAGATACCTGTTCCCCTGAAATATTTAACGAAATGATATTTCTTGTATTGCTTATTAATCCAGCAATGATTTTACATAGGTTTCATTTTGTCAGTAACCTTTTTAGGATAACTCTGGGCCAATAATAGCCAGCCGTCACGATAGATTATTTCAACGTTTTATTTGTTTTAGATACCTGTTCCCCTGAAATATTTAACGAAATGATATATCTTGTATTGCTTATTAATCCAGCAATGATTTTACATAGGTTTCATTTTGTCAGTAACCTTTTTAGGATAACTCTGGGCCAATAATAGCCAGCCGTCACGATAGAATATTTCAACGTTTTATTAGTTTTAGATACCTGTTCCCCTGAAATATTTAACGAAATGATATTTCTTGTATTGCTTATTAATCCAGCAATGATTTTACATAGGTTTCATTTTGTCAGTAACCTTTTTAAGATAACTCTGGTCCAATAATAGCCAGCCGTCACAATAGAATATTTCAACGTTTTATTAGTTTTAGATACCTGTTCCCCTGAAATATTTAACGAAATGATATTTCTTGTATTGCTTATTAATCCAGCAATGATTTTACATAGGTTTCATTTTGTCAGTAACCTTTTTAGGATAACTCTGGGCCAATAATAGCCAGCCGTCACGATAGAATATTTCAACGTTTTATTAGTTTTAGATACCTGTTCCCCTGAAATATTTAACGAAATGATATTTCTTGTATTGCTTATTAATCCAGCAATGATTTTACATAGGTTTCATTTTGTCAGTAACCTTTTTAGGATAACTCTGGGCCAATAATAGCCAGCCGTCACGATAGAATATTTCAACGTTTTATTAGTTTTAGATACCTGATCCCCTGAAATATTTAACGAAATGATATTTCTTGTATTGCTTATTAATCCAGCAATGATTTTACATAGGTTTCATTTTGTCAGTAACCTTTTTAGGATAACTCTGGGCCAATAATAGCCAGCCGTCACAATAGAATATTTCAACGTTTTATTAGTTTTAGATACCTGTTCCCCTGAAATATTTAACGAAATGATATTTCTTGTATTTCTTATTAATCCACCAATGATTTTACATAGGTTTCATTTTGTCAGTAACCTTTTTCGGATAACTCTGGGCCAATAATAGCCAGCCGTCACGATAGAATATTTCAACGTTTTATTAGTTTTAGATACCTGTTCCCCTGAAATATTTAACGAAATGATATTTCTTGTATTGCTTATTAATCCAGAAATGATTTTACATAGGTTTCATTTTGTCAGTAACCTTTTTAGGATAACTCTGGGCCAATAATAACCAGCCGTCACAATAGAATATTTCAACGTTTTATTAGTTTTAGATACCTGTTCCCCTGAAATATTTAACGAAATGATATTTCTTGTATTGCTTATTAATCCAGCAATGATTTTACATAGGTTTCATTTTGTCAGTAACCTTTTTAGGATAACTCTGGGCCAATAATAGCCAGCCGTCACTATAGAATATTTCAACGTTTTATTAGTTTTAGATACCTGTTTCCCTGAAATATTTAACGAAATGATATTTCTTGTATTGCTTATTAATCCAGCAATGATTTTACATAGGTTTCATTTTGTCAGTAACTTTTTTAGGATAACTCTGGGCCAATAATAGCCAGCCGTCACGATAGAATATTTCAACGTTTTATTTGTTTTAGATACCTGTTCCCCTGAAATATTTAACGAAATGATACTTCTTGTATTGCTTATTAAACCAGCAATGATTTTACATAGGTTTCATTTTGTCCGTAACCTTTTTAGGATAACTCTGGGCCAATAATAGCCAGCCGTCACGATAGAATATTTCAACGTTTTATTAGTTTTAGATACCTGTTCCCCTGAAATATTTAACGAAATGATATTTCTTGTATTGCTTATTAATCCAGCAATGATTTTACATAGGTTTCATTTTGTCAGTAACCTTTTTAGGATAACTCTGGTCCAATAATAGCCAGCCGTCACGATAGAATATTTCAACGTTTTATTAGTTTTAGATACCTGTTCCCCTGAAATATTTAACGAAATGATATTTCTTGTATTGCTTATTAATCCAGCAATGATTTTACATAGGTTTCATTTTGTCAGTAACCTTTTTAGGATAACTCTGGGCCAATAATAGCCAGCCGTCACGATAGAATATTTCAACATTTTATTAGTTTTAGATACCTGTTCCCCTGAAATATTTAACGAAATGATATTTCTTGTATTGCTTATTAATCCAGCAATGATTTTACATAGGTTTCATTTTGTCAGTAACCTTTTTAGGATAACTCTGGGCCAATAATAGCCAGCCGTCACGATAGAATATTTCAACGTTTTATTAGTTTTAGATACCTGTTCCCCTGAAATATTTAACGAAATGATATTTCTTGTATTGCTTATTAATCCAGCAATGATTTTACATAGGTTTTATTTTGTCAGTAACCTTTTTAGGATAACTCTGGGCCAATAATAGCCAGCCGTCACGATAGAATATTTCAACGTTTTATTAGTTTTAGATACCTGTTCCCCTGAAATATTTAACGAAATGATATTTCTTGTATTGCTTATTAATCCAGCAATGATTTTACATAGGTTTCATTTTGTCAGTAACCTTTTTAGGATAACTCTGGACAATAATAACCAGCCGTCACAATAGAATATTTCAACGTTTTATTAGTTTTAGATACCTGTTCCCCTGAAATATTTAACGAAATGATATTTCTTGTATTGCTTATTAATCCAGCAATGATTTTACATAGGTTTCATTTTGTCAGTAACCTTTTTAGGATAACTCTGGGCCAATAATAGCCAGCCGTCACGATAGAATATTTCAACGTTTTATTAGTTTTAGATACCTGTTCCCCTGAAATATTTAACGAAATGATATTTCTTGTATTGCTTATTAATCCAGCAATGATTTTACATAGGTTTCATTTTGTCAGTAACCTTTTTAGGATAACTCTGGACAATAATAACCAGCCGTCACAATAGAATATTTCAACGTTTTATTAGTTTTAGATACCTGTTCCCCTGAAATATTTAACGAAATGATATTTCTTGTATTGCTTATTAATCCAGCAATGATTTTACATAGGTTTCATTTTGTCAGTAACCTTTTTAGGATAACTCTGGGCCAATAATAGCCAGCCGTCACGATAGAATATTTCAACGTTTTATTAGTTTTAGATACCTGTTCCCCTGAAATATTTAACGAAATGATATTTCTTGTATTGCTTATTAATCCAGCAATGATTTTACATAGGTTTCATTTTGTCAGTAACCTTTTTAGGATAACTCTGGGCCAATAATAGCCAGCCGTCACGATAGAATATTTCAACGTTTTATTTGTTTTAGATACCTGTTCCCCTGAAATATTTAACGAAATAATATTTCTTGTATTGCTTATTAATCCAGCAATGATTTTACATAGGTTTCATTTTGTCAGTAACCTTTTTAGGATAACTCTGGGCCAATAATAGCCAGCCGTCACGATAGAATATTTCAACGTTTTATTAGTTTTAGATACCTGTTCCCCTGAAATATTTAACGAAATGATATTTCTTGTATTGCTTATTAATCCAGCAATGATTTTACATAGGTTTCATTTTGTCAGTAATCTTTTTAGGATAACTCTGGTCCAATAATAGCCAGCCGTCACAATAGAATATTTCAACGTTTTATTAGTTTTAGATACCTGTTCCCCTGAAATATTTAACGAAATGATATTTCTTGTATTGCTTATTAATCCAGCAATGATTTTACATAGGTTTCATTTTGTCAGTAACCTTTTTAGGATAACTCTGGGCCAATAATAGCCAGCCGTCACGATAGAATATTTCAACGTTTTATTAGTTTTAGATACCTGTTCCCCTGAAATATTTAACGAAATGATATTTCTTGTATTGCTTATTAATCCAGCAATGATTTTACATAGGTTTCATTTTGTCAGTAACCTTTTTAGGATAACTCTGGGCCAATAATAGCCAGCCGTCACGATAGAATATTTCAACGTTTTATTAGTTTTAGATACCTGTTCCCCTGAAATATTTAACGAAATGATATTTCTTGTATTGCTTATTAATCCAGCAATGATTTTACATAGGTTTCATTTTGTCAGTAACCTTTTTAGGATAACGCTGGGCCAATAATAGCCAGCCGTCACGATAAAATATTTCAACGTTTTATTAGTTTTAGATACCTGTTCCCCTGAAATATTTAACGAAATGATATTTCTTGTATTGCTTATTAATCCAGCAATGATTTTACATAGGTTTCATTTTGTCAGTAACCTTTTTAGGATAACTCTGGGCCAATAATAGCCAGCCGTCACGATAGAATATTTCAACGTTTTATTAGTTTTAGATACCTGTTCCCCTGAAATATTTAACGAAATGATATTTCTTGTATTGCTTATTAATCCAGCAATGATTTTACATAGGTTTCATTTTGTCAGTAACCTTTTTAGGATAACTCTGGGCCAATAATAGCCAGCCGTCACGATAGATTATTTCAACGTTTTATTTGTTTTAGATACCTGTTCCCCTGAAATATTTAACGAAATGATATATCTTGTATTGCTTATTAATCCAGCAATGATTTTACATAGGTTTCATTTTGTCAGTAACCTTTTTAGGATAACTCTGGGCCAATAATAGCCAGCCGTCACGATAGAATATTTCAACGTTTTATTAGTTTTAGATACCTGTTCCCCTGAAATATTTAACGAAATGATATTTCTTGTATTGCTTATTAATCCAGCAATGATTTTACATAGGTTTCATTTTGTCAGTAACCTTTTTAAGATAACTCTGGTCCAATAATAGCCAGCCGTCACAATAGAATATTTCAACGTTTTATTAGTTTTAGATACCTGTTCCCCTGAAATATTTAACGAAATGATATTTCTTGTATTGCTTATTAATCCAGCAATGATTTTACATAGGTTTCATTTTGTCAGTAACCTTTTTAGGATAACTCTGGGCCAATAATAGCCAGCCGTCACGATAGAATATTTCAACGTTTTATTAGTTTTAGATACCTGTTCCCCTGAAATATTTAACGAAATGATATTTCTTGTATTGCTTATTAATCCAGCAATGATTTTACATAGGTTTCATTTTGTCAGTAACCTTTTTAGGATAACTCTGGGCCAATAATAGCCAGCCGTCACGATAGAATATTTCAACGTTTTATTAGTTTTAGATACCTGATCCCCTGAAATATTTAACGAAATGATATTTCTTGTATTGCTTATTAATCCAGCAATGATTTTACATAGGTTTCATTTTGTCAGTAACCTTTTTAGGATAACTCTGGGCCAATAATAGCCAGCCGTCACAATAGAATATTTCAACGTTTTATTAGTTTTAGATACCTGTTCCCCTGAAATATTTAACGAAATGATATTTCTTGTATTTCTTATTAATCCACCAATGATTTTACATAGGTTTCATTTTGTCAGTAACCTTTTTCGGATAACTCTGGGCCAATAATAGCCAGCCGTCACGATAGAATATTTCAACGTTTTATTAGTTTTAGATACCTGTTCCCCTGAAATATTTAACGAAATGATATTTCTTGTATTGCTTATTAATCCAGAAATGATTTTACATAGGTTTCATTTTGTCAGTAACCTTTTTAGGATAACTCTGGGCCAATAATAACCAGCCGTCACAATAGAATATTTCAACGTTTTATTAGTTTTAGATACCTGTTCCCCTGAAATATTTAACGAAATGATATTTCTTGTATTGCTTATTAATCCAGCAATGATTTTACATAGGTTTCATTTTGTCAGTAACCTTTTTAGGATAACTCTGGGCCAATAATAGCCAGCCGTCACTATAGAATATTTCAACGTTTTATTAGTTTTAGATACCTGTTTCCCTGAAATATTTAACGAAATGATATTTCTTGTATTGCTTATTAATCCAGCAATGATTTTACATAGGTTTCATTTTGTCAGTAACTTTTTTAGGATAACTCTGGGCCAATAATAGCCAGCCGTCACGATAGAATATTTCAACGTTTTATTTGTTTTAGATACCTGTTCCCCTGAAATATTTAACGAAATGATATTTCTTGTATTGCTTATTAAACCAGCAATGATTTTACATAGGTTTCATTTTGTCCGTAACCTTTTTAGGATAACTCTGGGCCAATAATAGCCAGCCGTCACGATAGAATATTTCAACGTTTTATTAGTTTTAGATACCTGTTCCCCTGAAATATTTAACGAAATGATATTTCTTGTATTGCTTATTAATCCAGCAATGATTTTACATAGGTTTCATTTTGTCAGTAACCTTTTTAGGATAACTCTGGTCCAATAATAGCCAGCCGTCACGATAGAATATTTCAACGTTTTATTAGTTTTAGATACCTGTTCCCCTGAAATATTTAACGAAATGATATTTCTTGTATTGCTTATTAATCCAGCAATGATTTTACATAGGTTTCATTTTGTCAGTAACCTTTTTAGGATAACTCTGGGCCAATAATAGCCAGCCGTCACGATAGAATATTTCAACGTTTTATTAGTTTTAGATACCTGTTCCCCTGAAATATTTAACGAAATGATATTTCTTGTATTGCTTATTAATCCAGCAATGATTTTACATAGGTTTCATTTTGTCAGTAACCTTTTTAGGATAACTCTGGGCCAATAATAGCCAGCCGTCACGATAGAATATTTCAACGTTTTATTAGTTTTAGATACCTGTTCCCCTGAAATATTTAACGAAATGATATTTCTTGTATTGCTTATTAATCCAGCAATGATTTTACATAGGTTTTATTTTGTCAGTAACCTTTTTAGGATAACTCTGGGCCAATAATAGCCAGCCGTCACGATAGAATATTTCAACGTTTTATTAGTTTTAGATACCTGTTCCCCTGAAATATTTAACGAAATGATATTTCTTGTATTGCTTATTAATCCAGCAATGATTTTACATAGGTTTCATTTTGTCAGTAACCTTTTTAGGATAACTCTGGACAATAATAACCAGCCGTCACAATAGAATATTTCAACGTTTTATTAGTTTTAGATACCTGTTCCCCTGAAATATTTAACGAAATGATATTTCTTGTATTGCTTATTAATCCAGCAATGATTTTACATAGGTTTCATTTTGTCAGTAACCTTTTTAGGATAACTCTGGGCCAATAATAGCCAGCCGTCACGATAGAATATTTCAACGTTTTATTAGTTTTAGATACCTGTTCCCCTGAAATATTTAACGAAATGATATTTCTTGTATTGCTTATTAATCCAGCAATGATTTTACATAGGTTTCATTTTGTCAGTAACCTTTTTAGGATAACTCTGGGCCAATAATAGCCAGCCGTCACGATAGAATATTTCAACGTTTTATTTGTTTTAGATACCTGTTCCCCTGAAATATTTAACGAAATGATATTTCTTGTATTGCTTATTAATCCAGCAATGATTTTACATAGGTTTCATTTTGTCAGTAACCTTTTTAGGATAACTCTGGGCCAATAATAGCCAGCCGTCACGATAGAATATTTCAACGTTTTATTAGTTTTAGATACCTGTTCCCCTGAAATATTTAACGAAATGATATTTCTTGTATTGCTTATTAATCCAGCAATGATTTTACATAGGTTTCATTTTGTCAGTAACCTTTTTAGGATAACTCTGGTCCAATAATAGCCAGCCGTCACAATAGAATATTTCAACGTTTTATTAGTTTTAGATACCTGTTCCCCTGAAATATTTAACGAAATGATATTTCTTGTATTGCTTATTAATCCAGCAATGATTTTACATAGGTTTCATTTTGTCAGTAACCTTTTTAGGATAACTCTGGGCCAATAATAGCCAGCCGTCACGATAGAATATTTCAACGTTTTATTAGTTTTAGATACCTGTTCCCCTGAAATATTTAACGAAATGATATTTCTTGTATTGCTTATTAATCCAGCAATGATTTTACATAGGTTTCATTTTGTCAGTAACCTTTTTAGGATAACTCTGGGCCAATAATAGCCAGCCGTCACGATAGAATATTTCAACGTTTTATTAGTTTTAGATACCTGTTCCCCTGAAATATTTAACGAAATGATATTTCTTGTATTGCTTATTAATCCAGCAATGATTTTACATAGGTTTCATTTTGTCAGTAACCTTTTTAGGATAACTCTGGGCCAATAATAGCCAGCCGTCACGATAAAATATTTCAACGTTTTATTAGTTTTAGATACCTGTTCCCCTGAAATATTTAACGAAATGATATTTCTTGTATTGCTTATTAATCCAGCAATGATTTTACATAGGTTTCATTTTGTCAGTAACCTTTTTAGGATAACTCTGGGCCAATAATAGCCAGCCGTCACGATAGAATATTTCAACGTTTTATTAGTTTTAGATACCTGTTCCCCTGAAATATTTAACGAAATGATATTTCTTGTATTGCTTATTAATCCAGCAATGATTTTACATAGGTTTCATTTTGTCAGTAACCTTTTTAGGATAACTCTGGGCCAATAATAGCCAGCAGTCACGATAGAATATTTCAACGTTTTATTAGTTTTAGATACCTGTTCCCCTGAAATATTTAACGAAATGATATTTCTTGTATTGCTTATTAATCCAGCAATGATTTTACATAGGTTTCATTTTGTCAGTAACCTTTTTAGGATAACTCTGGGCCAATAATAGCCAGCCGTCACAACAGAATATTTCAACGTTTTATTAGTTTTAGATACCTGTTCCCCTGAAATATTTAACGAAATGATATTTCTTGTATTGCTTATTAATCCAGCAATGATTTTACATAGGTTTCATTTTGTCTGTAACCTTTTTAGGATAACTCTGGGCCAATAATAGCCAGCCGTCACGATAGAATATTTCAACGTTTTATTAGTTTTAGATACCTGTTCCCCTGAAATATTTAACGAAATGATATTTCTTGTATTGCTTATTAATCCAGCTATGATTTTACATAGGTTTCATTTTGTCAGTAACCTTTTTAGGATAACTCTGTGCCAATAATAGCCAGCCGTCACAATAGAATATTTCAACGTTTTATTAGATTTAGATACCTGTTCCCCTGAAATATTTAACGAAATGATATTTCTTGTATTGCTTATTAATCCAGAAATGATTTTACATAGGTTTCATTTTGTCAGTAACCTTTTTAGGATAACTCTGGGCCAATAATAACCAGACGTCACGATAGAATATTTCAATGTTTTATTAGTTTTAGATACCTGTTCCCCTGAAATATTTAACGAAATGATATTTCTTGTATTGCTTATTAATCCAGCAATGATTTTACATAGGTTTCATTTTGTACGTAACCTTTTTAGGATAACTCTGCTCCAATAATAGCCAGCCGTCACGATAGAATATTTCAACGTTTTATTAGTTTTAGATACCTGTTCCCCTGAAATATTTAACGAAATGATATTTCTTGTATTGCTTATTAATCCAGCAATGATTTTACATAGGTTTCATTTTGTCCGTAACCTTTTTAGAATAACTCTGCTCCAATAATAGCCAGCCGTCACGATAGAATATTTCAACGTTTTATTAGTTTTAGATACCTGTTCCCCTGAAATATTTAACGAAATGATATTTCTTGTATTGCTTATTAATCCAGCAATGATTTTACATAGGTTTCATTTTGTCCGTAACCTTTTTAGGATAACTCTGCTCCAATAATATCCAGCCGTCACGATAGAATATTTCAAGGTTTTATTAGTTTTAGATACCTGTTCCCCTGAAATATTTAACGAAATGATATTTCTTGTATTGCTTTTTAAACCAGCAATGATTTTACATAGGTTTCATTTTGTCCGTAACCTTTTTAGGATAACTCTGGGCCAATAATAGCCAGCCGTCACGATAGAATATTTCAACGTTTTATTAGTTTTAGATACCTGTTCCCCTGAAATATTTAACGAAATGATATTTCTTGTATTTCTTATTAATCCAGCAATGATTTTACATAGGTTTCATTTTGTCCGTAACCTTTTTAGGATAACTCTGCTCCCATAATAGCCAGCCGTCACTATAGAATATTTCAACGTTTTATTAGTTTTAGATACCTGTTCCCCTGAAATATTTAACGAAATGATATTTCTTGTATTGCTTATTAATCCAGCAATGAGTTTACATAGGTTTAATTTTGTCCGTAACCTTTTTAGGATTATCTCGGAAACTAAAGGAGATATCGAAAAAAATTATAGGACAAAAGTTTCTGCTCTCGACGAGAACTACCGACTCCATCAATCACTTTTCAATTATCGCCCAGTTTTATGTTTAGTCGATTATCTCGGAAACTAAAGGAGATATCGAAAAAATTTATAGGACAAAAGTTTCTGCTTTCGACGAGAACTACCGACTCCATCAATCACTTTTTAATTATCGCCCAGTTTTATATTTAGCCTATTATCTCGGAAACTAAAGGAGATATCGAAAAAATTTATAGGACAAAAGTTTCTGCTCTCGACGAGAACTACCGATTCCATCAATCACTTTTCGATTATCGCCCAGTTTTATGTTTAGTCGATTATCCCGGAAACTAAAGGAGATATCGAAAAAAATTATAGGACAAAAGTTTCTGCTTTTGACGAGAACTACCGATTCCATCAATCACTTTTTGATTATCGCTCAGTTTTATGTTTAGTCGATTATCTCGGAAACTAAAGGAGATATCGAAAAAATTTATAGGACAACAGTTTCTGCTCTCGACGAGAACTACCGATTCCATCAATCACTTTTAGATTATCGCCCAGTTTTATGTTTAGTCGATTATCTCGGAAACTAAAGGAGATATCGAAAAAAATTATAGGACAAAAGTTTCTGCTCTCGACGAGAACTACCGATTCCATCAATCACTTTTTGATTATCGCTCAGTTTTATGTTTAGTCGATTAACTCGGAAACTAAAGGAGATATCGAAAAAATTTATACAACAGTTTCTGCTCTCGACGAGAACTACCGATTCAATCAATCACTTTTCAATTATCGCCCAGTTTTATGTTTAGTTGATTATCTCGGAAACTAACGGAGATATCGAAAAACATTATAGGACAAAAGTTTCTGCTCTCGACGAGAACTACCGATTCAATCAATCACTTTTCAATTATCGCCCAGTTTTATGTTTATGATTATCTCGGAAACTAAGGGCGTTATCGAAAAATGTTATACGACAAAAGTTTCTGCTCTCGACGAGAACTACCGATTCCATCAATCACTTTTCGATTATCGCCCAGTTTTATGTTTAGTCGATTATCTCGGAAACTAAAGGAGATATCGAAAAAATTTATAGGACAAAAGTTTCTGCTCTCGACGAGAACTACCGATTCCATTAATCACTTTTCGATTATCGCCCAGTTTTATGTTTAGTCGATTATCTCGGAAACTAAAGGAGATATCGAAAAAATTTGTAGGACAAAAGTTTCTGCTCTCGACGAGAACTACCGATTCCATCAATCACTTTTTGATTATCGCCCAGTTTTATGTTTAGTTGATTATCTCGGAAACTAAGGGCGTTATCGAAAAATGTTATACGACAAAAGTTTCTGCTCTCGACGAGATCTACTGAGTCCATTAATCACTTTTCGATTATTGCCCAGTTTTATTTTTAGCCGATTATCTCGGAAACTAAAGGAGATATCGAAAAAATTTATGGGACAAAAGTTTCTGCTCTCGACAAGAACTACCGACTCCATCAATCACTTTTCAATTATCGCCCAGTTTTATGTTTAGTCGATTATCTCGGAAACTAAAGGAGATATCGAAAAAAATTATAGGACAAAAGTTTCTGCTCTCGACGAGAACTACCGACTCCATCAATCACTTTTCAATTATCGCCCAGTTTTATGTTTAGTCGATTATCTCGGAAACTAAAGGAGATATCGAAAAAATTTATAGGACAAAAGTTTCTGCTTTCGACGAGAACTACCGACTCCATAAATCACTTTTTAATTATCGCCCAGTTTTATATTTAGCCTATTATCTCGGAAACTAAAGGAGATATCGAAAAAATTTATGAGACAAAAGTTTCTGCTCTCGACAAGAACTACCGACTCCATCAATCACTTTTCGATTATCGCCCAGTTTTATGTTTAGTCGATTATCTCGGAAACTAAAGTAGATTTCGAAAAAATTTATAGGACAAAAGTTTTTGCTCTCGACGAGAACTACTGATTCCATTAATCACTTTTCTATTATCGCTTAGTTTTATGTTATTATCTCGGAAACTAAAAGAGATATCGAAAAAATTTATAGGACAAAAGTTTCTGCTCTCGACGAGAACTACCGATTCCATCATTATTTTTTGATTATCGCCCAGGGTTTATGTTTGGTCGATTATTTTGGAAACTAAAATAGATATCGAAAAAATTTAAAGGACAAAAGTTTCTGCTCGCGACGAATACATACATATTTTCCAATAATAATACATATCGGAAGTAATGTATTTAACCTATCAAAACCGGAAGTAATTTAATTTAGCCTAACGAAACCGGAAGTAAAGTAACCTTACTTAACCGGAAGTTAGGTAACCAAAAATTAACATACAAAGAAGAGTGGGTCAACCTCAAGGTCAATTAAATAATTGACCTTCCCGTGAAAACGGGTCAAGGTCAACCTCAAGGTCAAAGTTGGAAATAACCTTCCGACGAAAATTAGGGTCAAGGTCAGGTCAGGTCAAGGTCATGGGGGTCAAGGGTCAAGGTCACCGCCCTGGGTCCTTCGGGAATTTTCCACTTGGAGTCCTGGCACTATCCCTGGAAATTCACTTAACCCGGATTTGTAATTAATCCGCCAACCCCCAGTCTTCAACTGGTTGGAAAATGGATGAAAATTGCAAATCTAAATACATAAATAATCTCAAATATGTATAAAAATAACTATAATAATTTATGAAATTTGCGATCCCCTATAGCAACAGCGCAACCCTAAATAAGGGGTGGGCTGTTATTATAAGGGGTCGCAAAATTGATAAATACTCATTTCAAATAAATGCGCGGGAGGTTCATCACGAAGAATAGGGATACGGTTAATCTATCTTCCGTTGTCCATTACGATTACATCATTCCAACAAATGATATAACAACATTTATTAATAATTTATTAGCTGGTACAAACGTGTACGGCTTCAGTTACGATTACGCCTTCGATGTATTCACATTGTACGATTGTTCTCCGATGAACAAAACGGTGCTAGTGAAAATATATTCACTGTACAAGTGTTAAAAGTGCTCGTGAGTGTTCAGTGCAAGTGCGAAGCAAAGGGTATTTGAATTACCTAAGTATAACACCGAGTGTAACGTAATACAAGTGCTTAGTGAAAATAAATTTACTGTGGTAGTGTCTGGGAATGTGTGGTGAAGTGCAGTGCAAAGGATATATTGGATTAACAAAAAAACTGTAAGTACTTTTTAGTTTTTTAAACATTTACTGTTGCTCACGTAACACCATTCATAACATTAGAAATGGGAAATATACTCTTAAACATAGTTGAATGTATTAAATCTCATTACAAGTCACACATATTATCGTACACAATCAATTAAAGATAGAAAACTAACGCTAAATCATCTCTGGCAGAAATTATTCAAAGTCAAAGTTTCAAAACTAACCTTGGCGCACCTGTGTTACAAATTTCAATTTCAAACTTTCACTTGAATTTATTTTTCAGTACCCTTCTTCAACTAACCGAAGTGTAAATACTTACATACACTAAAGCAACAGTACCTCCCGCCAACTAATCAAAGTGTAAAGATAACCTCCCGCAAATGACAAATGACAGTTAGGCATACATATATACACATACATAAAACACACCTACATACATACACATACATATATATGTACATACATATACAAACATATGTATACATGTACATACATAGGTATACATACATATACGTTTATATACATACATGTACACACACACAGGCATGCATACATATATACATCAAAGCAACAGCACCACCCGCCAACTAATCAAATGTGTAAAGATGGCAGCTGTTTCTTCCAGACCAACTACAGATATATTTAGTTCATAAGATGTATTGTAATATATTTATACTTAGTTTGTATTATGTAATAGTATTGTAACTTTTTTTTGCAAAAAATAAAAAAAACCAGTGCTTTGCCGTGCCAACGTCGCTGAACATCGATGGTAATATATGTAAATGGTACATTATATATACATACGTATACATACATACATACATACATACATACATACATACATACATACATACATACATACATACATACATACATACATACATACATACATACATACATACATACATACATACATACATACATACATACATACATACATACATACATACATACATACATACATACATACATACATACATACATACATACATACATACATACATACATACATACATACATACATACATACATACATACATACATACATACATACATACATACATACATACATACATACATACATACATACATACATACATACATACATACATACATACATACATACATACATACATACATACATACATACATACATACATACATACATACATACATACATACATACATACATACATACATACATACATACATACATACATACATACATACATACATACATACATACATACATACATACATACATACATACATACATACATACATACATACATACATACATACATACATACATACATACATACATACATACATACATACATACATACATACATACATACATACATACATACATACATACATACATACATACATACATACATACATACATACATACATACATACATACATACATACATACATACATACATACATACATACATACATACATACATACATACATACATACATACATACATACATACATACATACATACATACATACATACATACATACATACATACATACATACATACATACATACATACATACATACATACATACATACATACATACATACATACATACATACATACATACATACATACATACATACATACATACATACATACATACATACATACATACATACATACATACATACATACATACATACATACATACATACATACATACATACATACATACATACATACATACATACATACATACATACATACATACATACATACATACATACATACATACATACATACATACATACATACATACATACATACATACATACATACATACATACATACATACATACATACATACATACATACATACATACATACATACATACATACATACATACATACATACATACATACATACATACATACATACATACATACATACATACATACATACATACATACATACATACATACATACATACATACATACATACATACATACATACATACATACATACATACATACATACATACATACATACATACATACATACATACATACATACATACATACATACATACATACATACATACATACATACATACATACATACATACATACATACATACATACATACATACATACATACATACATACATACATACATACATACATACATACATACATACATACATACATACATACATACATACATACATACATACATACATACATACATACATACATACATACATACATACATACATACATACATACATACATACATACATACATACATACATACATACATACATACATACATACATACATACATACATACATACATACATACATACATACATACATACATACATACATACATACATACATACATACATACATACATACATACATACATACATACATACATACATACATACATACATACATACATACATACATACATACATACATACATACATACATACATACATACATACATACATACATACATACATACATACATACATACATACATACATACATACATACATACATACATACATACATACATACATACATACATACATACATACATACATACATACATACATACATACATACATACATACATACATACATACATACATACATACATACATACATACATACATACATACATACATACATACATACATACATACATACATACATACATACATACATACATACATACATACATACATACATACATACATACATACATACATACATACATACATACATACATACATACATACATACATACATACATACATACATACATACATACATACATACATACATACATACATACATACATACATACATACATACATACATACATACATACATACATACATACATACATACATACATACATACATACATACATACATACATACATACATACATACATACATACATACATACATACATACATACATACATACATACATACATACATACATACATACATACATACATACATACATACATACATACATACATACATACATACATACATACATACATACATACATACATACATACATACATACATACATACATACATACATACATACATACATACATACATACATACATACATACATACATACATACATACATACATACATACATACATACATACATACATACATACATACATACATACATACATACATACATACATACATACATACATACATACATACATACATACATACATACATACATACATACATACATACATACATACATACATACATACATACATACATACATACATACATACATACATACATACATACATACATACATACATACATACATACATACATACATACATACATACATATATACATATATACATATATACATATATACATACATACATACATATATACATATATACATACATACATACATATATACATATATACATATATACATATATACATATATACATATATACATATATACATATATACATATATACATATATACATATATACATATATACATATATACATATATACATATATACATATATACATATATACATATATACATATATACATATATACATATATACATATATACATATATACATATATACATATATACATATATACATATATACATATATACATATATACATATATACATATATACATATATACATATATACATATATACATATATACATATATACATATATACATATATACATATATACATATATACATATATACATATATACATATATACATATATACATATATACATATATACATATATACATATATACATATATACATATATACATATATACATATATACATATATACATATATACATATATACATATATACATATATACATATATACATATATACATATATACATATATACATATATACATATATACATATATACATATATACATATATACATATATACATATATACATATATACATATATACATATATACATATATACATATATACATATATACATATATACATATATACATATATACATATATACATATATACATATATACATATATACATATATACATATATACATATATACATATATACATATATACATATATACATATATACATATATACATATATACATATATACATATATACATATATACATATATACATATATACATATATACATATATACATATATACATATATACATATATACATATATACATATATACATATATACATATATACATATATACATATATACATATATACATATATACATATATACATATATACATATATACATATATACATACATACATACATACATATATACATATATACATACATACATACATACATACATACATACATACATACATACATACATACATACATACATACATACATACATACATACATACATACATACATACATACATACATACATACATACATACATACATACATACATACATACATACATACATACATACATACATACATACATACATACATACATACATACATACATACATACATACATACATACATACATACATACATACATACATACATACATACATACATACATACATACATACATACATACATACATACATACATACATACATACATACATACATACATACATACATACATACATACATACATACATACATACATACATACATACATACATACATACATACATACATACATACATACATACATACATACATACATACATACATACATACATACATACATACATACATACATACATACATACATACATACATACATACATACATACATACATACATACATACATACATACATACATACATACATACATACATACATACATACATACATACATACATACATACATACATACATACATACATACATACATACATACATACATACATACATACATACATACATACATACATACATACATACATACATACATACATACATACATACATACATACATACATACATACATACATACTAAAGTATACATACATACATACATACATACATACATACTAAAGTATACATACATACATACATACATACATACATACTAAAGTATACATACATACATACATACATACATACATACATACATACTAAAGTATACATACATACATACATACATACTAAAGTATACATACATACATACATACATACTAAAGTATACATACATACATACATACATACATACATACATACATACTAATGTATACATACATACATACATACATACATACATGTGGGATTCTGGGCAATAAGATGAAGAAATAACTGATAAAACTTACAACAATATTTATTTATAATAAATACAACACAAAATCAAATCATAATCTTAACGTCAAAATTGAAAAAAAAATCATCAACTGTCTATCTATCGTCCACAGCTACTTGATTTCTCGATCTCTTCTTTTTAACAATGTTCGCCGACTTTGATACATCTTAAAATATCACTTGCCCACACTCGGCCTCTCCTGACATTTCCTCAGACCCTGAGGGATAGGGTTTCATGAAGTCAGCAGCTGAAGTGGTTACCTGAGGGCCTTCGCCGTTACCAATCTTCGTTACTTCGTAGCGATTTTTCCCTAGGACTCGAGATATTCTATATGGACCTAAAAATTTTGGTAGTATTTTCTGTCCGGTTCCAAACTGTGTACGTTTCACAACCATCCAATCTTCTTCTTGATACTGTTTAGCTTCTTTACACCTTTTGTTATGAGTACGACGGTTTTTTTCTTGCATTGAGGTTGGTAAAACAATAACATTAGTTGATCCAAATCGTTTCTTCAGGATACCGTCTTCAATCATGTAATCTTCGTAGGATCCAGTCGATAACATTTGTTTTATAACTTTAATGCTCTCTTCTTCGTCTTGTCGTTTTCTAATAGCTCCTCTAATAGCTAAGAGAGTATCTTCAACCAGCATTACAGGTTGACGACTTAGGGCATCATGTCGCATTCGCACCCCTGCACGATGTACTACTTGTTCGTCTAAAATTCTTTTTTCTTTTGGAGCCAATTGACGAGGTTTTTGATTCACAGGCATGTCTCTATATACGCTATCGACATCCAGTTCATCTGTTGTAATACAATTTATAAAACCCAATTCACTCCAATTTTGAATGGAATCATCAGTAAAATCACCAATATCTTTCTCTTCTGTTTTTAAAGTCTGTTCTTTTGCCAAACGTTTAACATTAGTAATACTTCCTCCGCTAATGGTGACTTCCACATTCTTCAAAAAATCATCTCCAATAATAACGGAATAAGGTGCCTCGCCATTTGGAATGACGAACATTTTTAATGAGAAGGATTCATTATTTACCTCTACATCAGCAACGAATGTTCCAGTTGCATTAACGACAGTTTTTCCCAGTCCTGAGAACGAATGTGACGTGGAACTAAGTTTTGGTTGACCAATTTGTTTATAGACCTTTTGGTTGATTAAGCTAACGTCGCTTCCATTATCAATTAATGCATTGAATTCCATATCATTTATTTTTACTCGTACTGTCCTGGAAACATTCAAAATACATGCAACTGTAGATTTATTTTTCTTTTCTGTTGTCCTAATGTCACACTTTGTTGCAATGTGTCCAAAGTTATTGCATTTAAAGCATTTTGGTCCTTTGTCTTTGTTTGGACACGTTCCAATATCGTGATCCATTGATCCACATGAAAAACAGTTTCTTATCTTCTTTTTCGTATTTTCCTTTTTATTCAGATTAAATGTTCTTTTTGAATTCATTTTCTCCTTCATTTGATCGTAAATTTCAAATTTTCTCTTTAATTCTTCAATCGTCAAAGCTCCGTATAAAATTATCTTGTTTGTTTCATTATCTATAACGCCATTTATAATATAATGAATTAAAGCATCTTCTTCGACTAAACCTTGACTAGCTATTTCTTTCATCGCGTAAATATATTGTCGTCCACTTTCATCCGATTTTCTCTTCCGTCGTTTCAGCTGATCATGTAACGCTGCGCTGTTAATTTCTTGCTTAAATTCATTCGCCAACTTTTTTTTTTAGTATTTGCCACGATGTTACGTTCTTCTCATACATAATAAATTTTTTCGCTGATCCTTTTAGCATCCTCTTTGCGTATATGAATTTTTGCAAATCATTCCAATATAATAATTTAGCTAGGTCTTCAAAATCAGAAATCCATTTCTTTACTGGCATAGTGTCATCACCAGAAAAATGCGTTATGCTATCTTCGACATCCTTAATAGTAAAATTATTCTTCTCTTCTACATTGTTACATTGTCTTCGACGTCTTCGATTTTTCTCTTCTGCTTCGTAACGTTGTCTTCGATGTCTTCTTTTATCAACTTGGTCATCTTTGGCACTTTCATCTTCACTTCCTTCAGTATTTTCATCTTCGCTTTCTTCATTGAGTTCATCTTCGAATTCTTCTTCTTCGTTAACTTCCTCATCTTCGACATTACTTTCTTGTACATCTTCTTTAACTTCGGTTTCTTGTTCTTCTTTATCTTCTTTTTTCTCATTGCCCAAAATACTTTCAAAATATTTTCTTAATCTATCTCGAAGTGCCGCTTTTTTACCATCATCCGGTAAATTAAATTGTCGTAAGTATTTTTGCAACATCTCGGCAGACATAAGATCTATTCCATCTAAAGTCATTTCCAAAAATTGTTTTGAAAGACAAAGTTCTTCAACGTTTGTTACTTTGCTATCTTTCTTCTTCTCCTCTCGAGTTACCGTCTTGCTCATCTCCATTTCTACATTGTCGGCGCTCTTCACAGACATCTTGGCTTGATTTGCAACTTTTTATCGTTTTAAACCACAACTAAATTCAACAACTTATTTGATATGTAACAACTTTTACGATATCCAACTTTAATTAGCGTGGTTATAAAACAAAAATCTTAACATGCAATTTGTCTCACCTTTATTCTTTATTTCGCCGAAACTATAATTTACAACCATGGACTTTTGTAAATTTTATTCAACTGTACAGCTGTGCACATATTTGGCTAATATTTCCATATCCCTGGTTGAGCCCCCAAATTGTGGGATTCTGGGCAATAAGATGAAGAAATAACTGATAAAACTTACAACAATATTTATTTATAATAAATACAACACAAAATCAAATCATAATCTTAACGTCAAAATTGAAAAAAAAATCATCAACTGTCTATCTATCGTCCACAGCTACTTGATTTCTCGATCTCTTCTTTTTAACAATGTTCGCCGACTTTGATACATCTTAAAATATCACTTGCCCACATACATACATACTAAAGTATACATACATACATACATACATACATACTAAAGTATACATACATACATACATACATACATACATACATACTAAAGTATACATACATACATACATACATACATACATACATACATACTAAAGTATACATACATACATACATACATACTAAAGTATACATACATACATACATACATACATACATACATACATACTAAAGTATACATACATACATATATACTAAAGTATACATACATACATACATATATACTAAAGTATACATACATACATATATACTAAAGTATACATACATACATACATACATACTAAAGTATACATACATACATATATACTAAAGTATACATACATACATATATACTAAAGTATACATATATACATATATACTAAAGTATACATACATACATATATACTAAAGTATACATACATACATATATACATACATACATATATACATATATACTAAAGTATACATACATACATATATATATATACATACATATATACATACATACATATATACATACATACATATATACTTACATACATATATACATACATACATATATACATATATACATATATACATATATACATATATACATACATACATACATACTAAAGTATACATACATACATACATACATACATACATACATACATACATACATACATACATACATACATACTAAAGTATACATACATACATACATACATACATACTAAAGTATACATACATACATACATACACAATAAAGTATACATACATACATACATACATACTAAAGTATACATACATACATACATAATAAAGTATACATACATACATACATACATACATACTAAAGTATACATACATACATACATAATAAAGTATACATACATACATACTAAAGTATACATACATACATACTAAAGTATACATACACACATACATACATACATACATACATACATACATACATAAATTTACCTAACCTAACACAACCTAACCTAACCTAACCCAACCCAACCCAACCTAACCTAACCTAACCTAACCTAACCTAACCTAACCTAACCTAACCTAACCTAACCTAACCTAACCTAACCTAACCTAACCTAACCTAACCTAACCTAACCTAACCTAACCTAACCTAACCTAACCTAACCTAACCTAACCTAACCTAACCTAACCTAACCTAACCTAACCTAACCTAACCTAACCTAACCTAACCTAACCTAACCTAACCTAACCTAACCTAACCTAACCTAACCTAACCTAACCTAACCTAACCTAACCTAACCTAACCTAACCTAACCGGGAGTAAAGTAACCTAACCTAACCGGAAGGTACCTTAACCTAACCGGAAGGTAACCTAACCTAACCCAACCTAACCTAACCTAACCTAACCGTAAGGTAACCTAACCTAACCGGAAGGTAACCTAACCTAACCGGAAGGTAACCTAACCTAACCGGAAGTAAGGTAACCTAACCTAACCGGAAAGTAACCTAACCTAACCGGAAGGTACCTTAACCTAACCGGAAGGTAACCTAACCTAACCCAACCTAACCTAACCTAACCTAACCTAACCTAACCGGAAGGTAGCCTAACCTAACTGGAAGGTAACCTAACCTAACCGGTTAGGTTAGGTTAGGTTAGGTTAGGTTAGGTTAGGTTAGGTTAGGTTAGGTTAGGTTAGGTTAGGTTAGGTTAGGTTAGGTTAGGTTAGGTTAGGTTAGGTTAGGTTAGGTTAGGTTAGGTTAGGTTAGGTTAGGTTAGGTTAGGTTAGGTTAGGTTAGGTTAGGTTAGGTTAGGTTAGGTTAGGTTAGGTTAGGTTAGGTTAGGTTAGGTTAGGTTAGGTTAGGTTAGGTTAGGTTAGGTTAGGTTAGGTTAGGTTAGGTTAGGTTAGGTTAGGTTAGGTTAGGTTAGGTTAGGTTAGGTTAGGTTAGGTTAGGTTAGGTTAGGTTAGGTTAGGTTAGGTTAGGTTAGGTTAGGTTAGGTTAGGTTAGGTTAGGTTAGGTTAGGTTAGGTTAGGTTAGGTTAGGTTAGGTTAGGTTAGGTTAGGTTAGGTTAGGTTAGGTTAGGTTAGGTTAGGTTAGGTTAGGTTAGGTTAGGTTAGGTTAGGTTAGGTTAGGTTAGGTTAGGTTAGGTTAGGTTAGGTTAGGTTAGGTTAGGTTAGGTTAGGTTAGGTTAGGTTAGGTTAGGTTAGGTTAGGTTAGGTTAGGTTAGGTTAGGTTAGGTTAGGTTAGGTTAGGTTAGGTTAGGTTAGGTTAGGTTAGGTTAGGTTAGGTTAGGTTAGGTTAGGTTAGGTTAGGTTAGGTTAGGTTAGGTTAGGTTAGGTTAGGTTAGGTTAGGTTAGGTTAGGTTAGGTTAGGTTAGGTTAGGTTAGGTTAGGTTAGGTTAGGTTAGGTTAGGTTAGGTTAGGTTAGGTTAGGTTAGGTTAGGTTAGGTTAGGTTAGGTTAGGTTAGGTTAGGTTAGGTTAGGTTAGGTTAGGTTAGGTTAGGTTAGGTTAGGTTAGGTTAGGTTAGGTTAGGTTAGGTTAGGTTAGGTTAGGTTAGGTTAGGTTAGGTTAGGTTAGGTTAGGTTAGGTTAGGTTAGGTTAGGTTAGGTTAGGTTAGGTTAGGTTAGGTTAGGTTAGGTTAGGTTAGGTTAGGTTAGGTTAGGTTAGGTTAGGTTAGGTTAGGTTAGGTTAGGTTAGGTTAGGTTAGGTTAGGTTAGGTTAGG